>JACEFZ010017897.1:0-136495 GCA_014155875.1 Cepaea nemoralis
TTATTGACATTAAACTAAAACAACATGAGATGTATTGGATAGATCGTAATTATATGGGTGCTTGTACATACCTTCAGGCACATAGAAGTTAAGCAATCTTTTACACCTTAAGACACTATTTGGTAAAGGTGCTAGTCCCATATGTTTTAATAGACCAATCAGCACTCAGTGGTTGCTGTGGTTGCCAGTATCACACTCGCTACTTTTACTTCCCACGACATTTCTAGGAACCCATTTTAGGCCAGGTCGATTTAAATTTTTTAAAAATCAAACCCGCCCTGATGCGGATTGAACCCATGACCTGGATTTACTGCGGCTTCCCATTAGGTACATGCTGCTAGTCCAATATTTGTATAGACCAATGGGCATTCAGTGGGTGATGTGGTCAGTATCATGGCAGCCGCTGTTACTTCCCTGGACATGTCCTGGTATCCACTATAAGCTGCAGCGACCTGTGAGTCCAGGTCAATTAATAAAATCATCCTCAAGGGTGATTTCAACACATGGCCATGGGGCAGAGCGGCAGGCAGATGTGTTGGTATTTATTGAAATTGAGTTGAGTCAAGAACTGATATCACAGCACTTGGGACATTCCCATATGTGCTCCGTTCTCATCTCCAACATATTCAAAGTGCAGAATCAATGGCATACCTGTCCAGTTTAGTAAAGGTTTAACATGTGTCAAAGAATACCATGGACAGACAGAAAAACCAATGAGCAAGTCCTACAAGAAACAGATGAAAACCGTCAACTGATCAGAGAATTTTGACATAATTGTTTGGACATGTTATGAGAAAAAATAAACTAGAGAACTTGGTGACAACTGGCGAGATTGAGGGGAAAAGAACAAGGGGAAGGCAGAGAAGTAAATATCCCCCAGGAAAGTTAACCCGGTCAACAAATGCCTGCAGAAGTTGGATGTGTCGGCCTAACAGCGCAAGAACACAGCTCTGCTGTAAACAGGCACAACGCAATCACGTCTGGAAAAAAAACTCTGGATGAATGCAGAAGAAGAAGAAGTAAATATCTGGATGGCTTGGCCATGTGGCATGTTTGAGACAAGACCATGGAGCTGATCCACTACTCCAGAGATAATGTAAGATCGTGAAACATGACCGCCAATGCTTATTGGCATGGCACATGATGATGATAATATCATGTTAATTTACAGATAATTTAGTAAATTCGCAAAGGTCTTACAAATTTGTTGAAGACATGCATAACCAGATACATTTCCAAAAGTACCTTTGTATGTCTCACCGTTGAACTTCTCAAACCTTGGCAATGATTGCTATTCTTCCAGTTCTTCCCTTGACTGTAATGGTTCTGGGTACTTTTTGGTAGACCCAACGTTGCATTTGGGACCCAATGATGAAGAAATCAACATGGACGCCATTGTTTGCCAGACGGTCATCACCAAATTATTGGGTCCATTCAATGAATGGTTGCCCAGGCTGCAGGTAGGCCACCTTTAATGCTAGCTAAACATTTTATGTCAAGTACACTGGAAAAGATACGTGTTATTAGAGATGAAAGACGGTCCCAGCTGGACCCGTTCATTACCATGAGTTGTTGACATTGATATGTGCAAAACTTGATTAAGTGAAAAAATTAACTGCTACGTTGAGCTTGATGCAAGGAAGGATGGACTTTCAGGCATCTGTATCTCATAACTACATACTCCATCTGCATGATCTACTAGATTGTCCTCGGTACAGACAGTTAAGAAAAATATACTGGCCCACGGAGTTAAGCTCCATGGAACTAAAAGGAACTACAAAAAGTGGTTGAGTTCATCATAAGAAATCATCTGGCAATGTAATAATTAAAAACAGTAGTTGCAACAAGAGATGTAGAACTTGCTGATGTCTTCTACAAATTTCACCTTTAGCCAGAAATAAAGTGTTGAAATAATGTATTGACAATTTGATGAACTAAAAATACAGCACAGAAAGGTCTATTCTATAACTGAATGGAACAGCCCTAGATGTCAGACTCTACAGGAGTCTGTAGAAGACCGTGCAGTTCATGGAGGAAACAAAATTGAAGCTGCAGATTAAATATAATCAGTTTTTATTTACAAGCTAATGAATACAAGAAGAATACAAACTACTGCTAAATTTATAAGCTACATCTGGTTGAAAGTGTAAGGTAAAGGAAGCTTTTATATGCCTTAGATGCATGGCACAGTGCTAGACTCATAATTTTAAGGACCATTCAGCACTTGGTCAATGATGATGTCAGTATCATGCCAGCTGCATTTACTTCTTAAAGACATTTTCTGGTACCCATTTTATGCTGGGTCAACCTGGTATTCCAGTTCAGTTTTTATAAAAATCCACCCTGATGTGGGCAGACAGTCCACTACGCTACTATGGCTTCCTGGTTAAAAGTGTAAGTAAATTCAATCTGCGACAGTAAGTTTTAATCTGGTGGTTAAACAGATAATATGTACTTTTCACACTGCATCTCACAGGTTGCAGATGAAAGTGTAAGTAAATTCAATCTGCCACAGTAAGTTTTTAATCTGGTGGTTAAACAGTTAATATGATGTACTTTTCACACTGCATCTCACAGGTTGCAGATGAAAGTGTAAGTAAATTCAATCTGCCACAGTAAGTTTTTAATCTGATGGTTAAACAGTTAATATGTACTTTTCACACTGCATCTCACAGGTTGCAGATGAAAGTGTAAGTAAATTCAATCTGCTACAGTAAGTTTTTAATCTGGTGGTTAAACAGATAATATGATGTACTTTTCACACTACATCTCACAGGTTGCAGCAGAAAGTGGGTACAACATGATTCATTTCACCCCCATCCAAGAACTGGGAATTTCCAACTCGGCATATTCCATTCGTGACCAACTGAGACTGAGTCCTGTGTACAGCCCAGGAGAGCAGAAGTTTGACCTGGAGGATGTTGTGAAGCTTGTGAACTTCATGAATAAGACCTGGGGTGTAAGTTCAGCTGACAATGTCTGGAGATGTTGGAAATGTGATTTAAAAATAACTCATAGATATATGTTGTCTTGATGAATTCTGTACTAAGTAATGCGTGTGTAAAAATATGATTTTCTCAACTTCTTTATCCAGTTGTTACTTTAGCCTATTATAGTCTGACTGTTCCTTTATCTCCTCTCTCCCATGAGAGTCCTAGATACTTCAGTAGCACCCATTGGGGTGTGAAGTATGAGGTCTTCACACTTTCTAGGCTATGATGTATGAGGTTGGGTGGCTAGTTCACTTTCTTGTCACCTTTCCTCCCCAGACAATTCTTAGAAAATTCTCAAAATTGTCTAGCACCCGTTTTTATCTTGCTGGAGTGGCACTGGTTAGAAAAAATCACCCTGTCTGTACTGGGAATTGAACTAGTACCACTGGTCTTGGCAGGCTAGTGCACTAACCACAATGCCATCACAGCTCCTCCATTCTGTAGCATAGGGCTGTTATTTAAAGCCCTGAAGACCCAATCATTTATGATTGAAGTTAAAACTGCATAGGATCGCGAATTGCTGTGGTGCAGTGGGTAGCACACTTGCCTGCCAGGTCATGTGTTTGAATCCCCTTCAAGGCAGGAATTTGTTAACATTGATTATGGCTTCCTGATCGATCCATCCTGAAATGGATATCAGAAAATGTCCTGGAAAGTCAAGGCAGTGGATATAGTGTTGACCACATCACCCACAGCATGCCAACTGGTCTAAAACCATGGAGCCAGCACTATAGACTCAAGGCTATAGACCCAACACGCCTCATGGGGAGATAAAGGGTTCTTTACTTACTGTATGCATAGGACAGAGCAAGTAAGATTCAGTCTGAGGCTGAATTAGTTAATGGAACCTGTTATTTCTTAACATAATTTCCACCAACATTAATGCACTTATCCCATTGTTTTATCAGTCCTCCCAAACCAGCTGCACAGAACTGCATACTCTGTTTTCTAAACCACGTTTTCACTTCACATTCAACTTCGGCGTCATTCGCAGAATGTCTCCCACCAAGGTGGGTTGTCAGTGTTTATGCTGACAAATGTTTGTCCCGTAAAGCAGTGCATAGCTGGGTAGAAAAAGTTACGACGGCGAGTCAATAAGTAAGCCACACAGTTCTGTGGGATGGCTGGTAAATGAAAAAAAAAAGCATGCAGTGGGTTTGGGAGGAATGATAAAACGATGAGATAAGTGCATCAATGTTGGTGGAAATTATGTTGAGAAATAAAGAGACAACGCATGTATAAAAAATAAACTGGTTTCAAGTTGTTATCATATTTAGTTATTTTTCTACAGCCATTTATGACTTACTTATTGACTTACCTCGTAACTCAACCCTGAGTCTGGAGAATCTCAGCTCAGTACATGAACTCCATAGTACGGGCAAGGATCCTGAAATACTTTTGGTAAATTTTTAACTAAATTTTGCTCGGGCAGCACCGCTAGGCTACTTTTTTTCAATTTCCTATTGCCAAGGGATTTTTTACGTGTGCAACAATACACATGGGTGTTGGATCTCACTACCCAGAGACCAGGGGAAATTTTGTTACTAGAAGTCCACGTGAAAAAATCCCGGCCCTCATCGGGGCTTGAACCCGGGACCTCCAGCCCTCAAGGCGGACACCATGCCTCGAGACTACTTAGCTCCCCTATTTTGTGTATTTATGCTACATACAAGATCACAATGCCTTATTTTATTTACACCATCAGGTAGAAATTGAACAAAAAGAAAGAAGATTATATTTGGTTGGTTAATTCATGGTGCTTCCTCTTCTGTCATGAAAAATAAAGTGGGTTCACTGCAGTAAAGCTGAAAAAGTGTAATGCATAAATCAGCAGAAAGGGAATGTGGAAAGAGTCAGCTTTACAAGACCACCATCACAAGTGGATGTTGCAGCTAGAAAGCATTTATCAGCACACAAAAACAAAAAGACAAATACAACTATATTAAAACTATTTAAGAATGGCTTTTAGCTGTAAACTATGACTCCATGAGAAAAGTTGTGTGGACCATCTTGTAAATCAAGTCATATCACAGGAAGTGGCACAGTAAGTCAAGGATATGCAATAGAAGAAGAAATAAGGCCAGCCCTCATAGAGAAGGCATATATGAGATGTGCATGGAGAAAATAAGGAAAGCATACACAAATAGAGGGTTGTAAATGATGGATGAGCTAAGAAAGAAATAAGCAAAAATAATTAATAACATTGCTTTAAAATTGAATGAAACTTGAACATTAGGGTCATGCAGTGAAACTGAAAAATATGATAGTTTTCTAATGTTTTTCAAAATATTCAGATGACTCATTTTATCTGTCCAAGAAATTTTTAACATTCTTCTTAAAACAATCTCTGACAAATCAGCATCTCTTAACCCTTTACAGGGCAGACGCTTGTCCGTTTTCTAGCCCTGAACGGGCAAGATTTTTTTCAGGTTCGGTAAAATTTTGGGTCGCATTAGTACAAACATCACAAATAAGGTGTTAGTCAACCGATTTTAGTTAAATAAACAACACAATGAAGGGAAAAGCATGCAGAATATGTTACTCGCGTGATTGTTGTCAGTAATCCATATATGAACACAAATATTTACGAAATACGGCATGTTGCTTGTGATTTTCTGTCATCTATACGGCAATTTACAAACACATTTTCAGAATCATAATCACTTTCTTTAAAGTCCAACTCAGACTGCTAAATGCAAAGTAACGCTTTGCACTGATATCTAGCTCCGAATAATAGTCAACTTCGTGCCCTTTAATGTCATTTAAATTGAACCTAGCGAAATCTCGGCTATCACTTGAATAATCGCCGAAATCCATTTTGAAAAACAGCGTAAAAATCCCGAAAACTATCAAAAATTGTCCGTAAAAGTCCGTTCAAATTCATACTATCGCATTTACAAATGGCGGCCACGTTGTCAAGCTGTCGGCGAAAGTGAAAGTAGCCGTCGGAAGTGTTGGAAAGCCGAGAGATCGCGATTTTACAATGCATAATAGTATCGGCCGGAATCGGACGCTACGCTCGTTTTATGGCATCGGCCGGAATTGGCCGCTGTGACCTGTAAAGGGTTAATCCCTCACTTGTAGAGGTAGATGTACACTACCTAAACGACGAAGATATCCCAGCATATGCAGATGAGATCAGTTGTTAATTTGACTTATTACCAATTCAGTATTAATAAAACTTAACTTTTGACCTTTTGCAGGTAATGAGTTTGTCTGACCTAGTGTACAACCACACAGCCAAGGACAGCCCATGGGTGTGGGAGCACCCAGAGTGCACATTTAACATGGTGACCGCCCCTCACCTGCGTCCAGCATACATTGTGGACAGGATATTTGAAAACTTCAGCCTTGAAGTCAGCAAAGGCAGATGGGTGCAGGAGGGGATACCTGACACTATCACCTCGGAGGAGCATCTGAATGTATGTTTTTGTTGCTATATGTTGCTAGTTAGTATATATTTGTTGTTCTTATGATATATGTAAGAATAAAAGAGACTTTCTCTGCTTGAAATGTTTAAACGATAATTGCTGTATATCATGAAATTGTAATTATATTTCCATATAGGAGTTGTGTCTAACAGGTAATGAAAATAGAGCTATGATGTTTATATAAATTGCACTACAAAATAAAATAAGATTTCTTTGAAAGTAGTCCTGTGGAAGCTACACACCACCAGAGATATTGCTCATCATCCTGATAGCAGAGGTCAGCATGGCTGAATGGATAAGAATGCGAGTTCTTAAACATCCAGTGTGCTGATACCAAAGTATGGGGTTGAACCCCTAGACCAGTCCTTTTGACTAAAATATTGACGTCTTGTCCTTGATTTGGGGACGTAAATTACAAGTACCTCTAAGTTGGAGTGGGTTCATCTGATGGTGAGGGACACTGGTAATAGGGAAAGCTAATCCATACGCAAAATTCAGTTCAGTGCTACTAAAATTGTGTATGAACTATGCTTGAGTTCAGAGCGAGCGAGCGCAAAATCAAACAAAAAACAAAAACAACAAATCCTGATAGCCATGCTGGAAGTCTTAAATTGAAAGTGACAGCATCTGGTCTCTGTGGCCCAGGGATTACAATCCTTTGACTTACAGAGTCAAGGGTTCAAAATTAGTTGTGACTGATTTGAAAGCAGATCGCTTTGTGTTGATTTCAGTGGAAATTCAAACTGCAATGACAAACTACTGAACGTAAGATTCTCTAGTAAATCAGAAATAGTCAGTGAATGCTGGGGTTGATTGCAACTTCCTGTAAAGGACATGAAACTAACTTTAACATCTGGTCGGTTATATGACCTTTTGATATTGTCTGCGCTTAATAAAGGACAAGCTTTTGGTGGAATGTGAGATTGAGGAAAGGAAGAAATCGTATGGACCTTGATCAGTCAAGTTTGTAGACTGACACCACTTGAATATTCTTGTTGGAAACATATGTCATGAATGTGAATCTGGTATCATGCATGATGCGCTTAAAAATGCTTAAAAAGTTATGAGACTGGGGCAAAAAATTATTCAAGGCATGGAAAAGATTCTACTAAGATGCTAATGTGTAGTACAAGGGGGAGTTGTGTGGACAAGTAAACACACATGTATGCAAAAATACATACACCCATGTGCACACAGCCATCAATCCACACACACACACTTTTAATTTAATCATAGTAATTTTTTCCTTAGAAAATCAACCATGTCCTGCACACCAAGGTGTTCCCTTTGTACAGAATTCAAGAGTTTTATATGGTGGGAATTGAACAGTGTGTCAGAGACTTCCGGAAAGCCATTGAAAGTAAAATTTGTTTTCTTGTAATATAGGTAGATCCTCCTCCTCCTCCTCCTCCTCCTCCTCCTCCTCCTCCTCCTCCTCCTCCTCCTCCTCCTCCTCCTCCTCCTCCTCCTTCTTCTTCTTCTTCTTCTCCGTACTTAAGTGTGCATTATTACCTATAATGCATTCCTATGGAGGAGAATGTAAACAAGAAGAAAACATGAACAAGAAACAAAACAATCTATCATACTTTGAGAAAAAAGTATCATACAGACTATCAGTCGGTACAAAGTCAACTTGATGATCACCGCACTTTTGACCAGCAGGGACATTTTCATTGTCTCAGCACGGGGGGAAACTGATTGTATGCATTTATGCATAGTCTTTGTAGCACACAAACTGCTCAACATGTCCTGCAGGATTGTTCACTGAACGGAACATGTTAAGAAAGATATACTGGCCCATTGTCAGCATGGCCAAATGGATAAGAACACCTGTTCTTTAACATCCGGTGTGCTGAGGTACAGGGTTCAACCCCTACACTGGTCATTTGGACTAGAATGTTGACTTCTCGTCTTTTACTTGGGGAGGTAAATTACAAGTACCTTTGAAGTAGGAGTGGGTTCGCCGGATGGGTAGGGACACCGGTAATAGGAAAAGCTAATCCACACATAAAAATTCAGTCCAGTGCTCTTAGAAATAGCGTGTATGGACTATGCTTGAGTTCAAAGCGAGAGCAAAAAAAAAGTTACTGGCTCACAGAATAAACAGTAGTGAGGAACTCAAGAGAAAAAATAAGTAAGGACATCGTGATGACTTTCCTAATGTGTAGTCATTAAAAATATTGCAAGAAGAAGAAGGATGTCTGTCATCGAATCTCTTCTCTATGTTTTCTTGCCTTTGTGTTTTCTTCTGCTAGAGATCTATGTTGATAATTCATATGTTAAACAGGCTTAACAAGTTTGTAGCTGAGCAGTAAATCAGTGTAGTTAACACAATATAGCCACATTCACAACCTATTGTATTGGACTTACGTTACAAGAACAGATTTATTTCCTTCCTGTAGGTAATGTGGGCACAGATTTTGACACTGCAGAAACTCATCTGAAGATCATACAGGATCCAACTTTCAGGAGACTTAGTTCCACATTGGACATGAAAGTGGCACTAAAACTGTACAACACAGACAGGTACGTTTCTACAACTGGTGTGTTTGACTCATTGTGTGACCTCACACAAGTAATAAGCTAGAATTGGAGACATTTGCTGTTCAATAGAAAATTTACTAGTATTGCTTTCATTTCTGTCATTTCGTCTTCTCTTTAAATCCCAATAGCTTTCATGTTAATGCTGTCTTTTGTAATTTTGGAGTCTGTAACATTATGTACATGATGTCCATATTATAAATGCTTTAGCAGAAGTGGCAATGTCTTCCTTTATGATTTATTTTGTGTTTTTCTTCTGTGAAACACTTTTTATCTGTTGAGTATACTAGCACAGTTCTTCTTCTATAGAAGGGTTAATCTGTTGATTGTACCAGCACAGTTCTTCTATGGAAGGGTTAATCTGTTGATTGTACCAGCAAAGTTCTTCTTTTGTGGAAGCATTAATCTGTTGATTGTACCAGTATAGTTCTTCTGTGGAATCCATTAATTATACCAGCACAGCTCTTTTTCTATGGAAGGGTTAATCCATTGATTGTACCAGCACATTTCTTCTGTGGAAAGGTTAATCTATTGATTGTACCAGCATGGTTCTTCTTCGGTGGAAATGTTAATCTGTTGATTGCACCAACACAGTTCTTCTTCTATGGAAGTGTTGATCTGTTGATTGTCCCGGCAGTTTTTCTTGTGTGGAAGTTTTAATCTGTTGATTGTCCCGGCAGTTTTTCTTGTGTGGAAGTTTTAATTTGTTGATTGTCCCGGCAGTTTTTCTTATGTGGAAGTTTTAATCTGTTGATTGTCCCGGCAGTTTTTCTTGTGTGGAAGTTTTAATTTGTTGATTGTCCCGGCAGTTTTTCTTGTGTGGAAGTTTTAATCTGTTGATTGTCCCGGCAGTTTTTCTTGTGTGGAAGTTTTAATTTGTTGATTGTCCCGGCAGTTTTTCTTATGTGGAAGTTTTAATCTGTTGATTGTCCCGGCAGTTTTTCTTGTGTGGAAGTTTTAATTTGTTGATTGTCCCGGCAGTTTTTCTTGTGTGGAAGTTTTAATCTGTTGATTGTCCCGGCAGTTTTTCTTGTGTGGAAGTTTTAATCTGTTGATTGTCCCGGCAGTTTTTCTTATGTGGAAGTTTTAATCTGTTGATTGTCCCGGCAGTTTTTCTTGTGTGGAAGTTTTAATTTGTTGATTGTCCCGGCAGTTTTTCTTGTGTGGAAGTTTTAATTTGTTGATTGTCCCGGCAGTTTTTCTTGTGTGGAAGTTTTAATCTGTTGATTGTCCCGGCAGTTTTTCTTATGTGGAAGTTTTAATCTGTTGATTGTCCCGGCAGTTTTTCTTGTGTGGAAGTTTTAATTTGTTGATTGTCCCGGCAGTTTTTCTTGTGTGGAAGTTTTAATTTGTTGATTGTCCCGGCAGTTTTTCTTATGTGGAAGTTTTAATCTGTTGATTGTCCCGGCAGTTTTTCTTGTGTGGAAGTTTTAATTTGTTGATTGTCCCGGCAGTTTTTCTTGTGTGGAAGTTTTAATTTGTTGATTGTCCCGGCAGTTTTTCTTGTGTGGAAGTTTTAATCTGTTGATTGTCCCGGCAGTTTTTCTTGTGTGGAAGTTTTAATCTGTTGATTGTCCCGGCAGTTTTTCTTATGTGGAAGTTTTAATCTGTTGATTGTCCCGGCAGTTTTTCTTGTGTGGAAGTTTTAATTTGTTGATTGTCCCGGCAGTTTTTCTTGTGTGGAAGTTTTAATTTGTTGATTGTCCCGGCAGTTTTTTCTTGTGTGGAAGTTTTAATCTGTTGATTGTCCCGCAGTTTTTCTTATGTGGAAGTTTTAATCTGTTGATTGTCCCGGCAGATTTTCTTGTGTGGAAGTTTTAATTTGTTGATTGTCCCGGCAGTTTTTCTTGTGTGGAAGTTTTAATTTGTTGATTGTCCCGGCAGTTTTTCTTGTGTGGAAGTTTTAATCTGTTGATTGTCCCGGCAGTTTTTCTTGTGTGGAAGTTTTAATCTGTTGATTGTCCCGGCAGTTTTTCTTATGTGGAAGTTTTAATTTGTTGATTGTCCCGGCAGTTTTTCTTATGTGGAAGTTTTAATCTGTTGATTGTCCCGGCAGTTTTTCTTGTGTGGAAGTGTTGATCTGTTGATTGTCCCGGCAGTTTTTCTTGTGTGGAAGTTTTAATCTGTTGATTGCACCAGTTTATTATTATGTCTTTATATAAGGAGAAAGTTATCATTTTGATATTGTGTTTGTTCTTTTCATAAGAGTTAAGTAATTCTCCTGGTTCTCTTGTGGTAGTTTCCAGGTTCTAAACATTTCTTATCAGGCTGAACATTACTTATCCTTTTTCTTACCTGTTATATTGCCGTGCATTAAGAGCCCATGGAACAACACCAGCAAACTAAAGTAACAATCTTGAGAAACTAAAGTAACGATCTTGAGAAACTAAAGTAACAATCTTGAGAAACTAAAGTAACAATCTTGAGAACATGCATCTTTCCTGGAGCAACAAACAGATGTGAAACATGGACCACTTCACAGTTGCTAAAGAATAAAACTGAGGCTTTAGAAACTCAAATGTTACAGAAAATTCTGATAAATCCATGAATCAAGAAGAAGTCAAGTGCTGACATTCTACAAGACCTGAACTCCAACGACATCTGACTCTTATTAAACATCAACAGGTCTTGGAAATGTGAAATACTTTGGCTATATTGAACTTCACAGTGACTTAGAAAGAACCAGTCATGGAACAGATGGTTCCTGGAGAAGAGGCAGGAGTCCACCAGCATGATGGAGGACAAAGGACATCAAAGACACTCTGGGCAGGAAAATGCATGGGGTATAGGAACTGGTGGAAGATTGAGAGTCTTTCCAGTTAGGGGAGTGAGGTTCTACTAAGGGTTTGCTACATGCTGATGATGATATACTGCGATGTAAATGTCACCATCTCATGTGACCAGTTCTGTCCGAATTTCCTGTAAACCACCTGGTTTGTTAATTTTCTGTCTATTAATGATTCATGTTAATAACGAAGACACAAACAATAGATTGCACAATTTATTGCCTGGCATATTTCACTACATCTTTTCAGGTACATACCGCAGAATTTTCACAACATAAAGTAAAATAACTAAATAAATCCTCCAAGCTGAAATATACACATGTTCGCACAGTAATGTTAATTGTCTACCATGGTAATTTTAAACTATCATATCTTTCTGTTTGCACAAAATTAAGTATGTCAATATAGATTCTGTGGCACTGTTGTCATTAGCATCTTTTTAACTTGAGTCTGTGACATCTGTAGCAATTTACTGATCCCCAAGATCAAACTGACTCTTCTTCACAAATAACATTGCCATTGATCACTTTATATCCTTATATGTCACTTTGAGTTACTGAATGATGGAATCCTGTGTTTGTTGCATCATTATGTGTAATGCTGACAAGCATGGGCAATCATAGTTCATCATCTCACACAATCACCAGAGTCTCAGATCAGGTCTGTGTGCTTGTGCTAGTGATGCCATTTACCTAAGTCATTGAGGTCTTCCTCTGGTTTTTTTGCCATCATGTTTGCCAGCTGTCTCTAAGTTTTCAAGGTTATTTCTTCTTATGACATGTCAGAAAAATCTTGACTGTTTACATCTAACTAATCTCTAATCAGTTTGTGGTTATTATCTGCTTCACGAAGGCCTGAAGGACTGCTTCATTTGTTTTTCTCTCCGACCATGATATTCTTTTTTCTCGAAATTACATTTTCATTCTCACTGCCATCAGAATGTTTCTCAGCTTGTCTGCTTACTGCTCAGTCTTGAATGCCTACCATACAATAGTATAGACTATATTTATTTATAATCTCTTGTAAAGAGGTGTTCTTAGCTGATTGTTTTTGAGTCTCTTGTCTATATTTCAAGTTACTGCATCAATCAATACTGAACTAATCACAATATATAATTATAAGTGACAAGTGTAGTAAGATACTGTGCCTTGTGTTTCATTGCTGCTTGTCTATATGTTGTATAAATGTTTGAATGACTACAAATGTTTGTTTTGCGTTGAGAGGATATAAATAAATATTGCTTTTAAAAAAGTGGTATGAATTTGAATTGCATTGGCTGTCACAATCATTAATTTTGATTAGGTGAAGAAACACTGGAGGAATAGAAATAAAAGATTCATAGTTTTGTGCGCGGCATTGATTGAGTGAAGTTATGTGCATATACTATTAATATCAATTTCACAGTTTTTAGGTAGCTAGTGCTAAATACTGTTTTTATGCATATGTATATATAGGCCAGTTTATTTGATTTTATGGTGTGCTTATATTATTTACATAAGCTCTGTGAGTGTCCATTAATTATGTAAAGTCGATGCTGAAAAAAGGCCCAACAAAGTACATCTCACTCATTCATTTTGAATCTGAATTTGAATGCTTGCTGCACTGGCAGATGATGACAATCATTAAGTATAATGTCACAGAAGCATTTAAATTCAAAATGGACAATCGGGTGAGATGCAATTTAGTTCCGAGTGTTTTCCTAATCTTTCATATTTCATGTTGGAGCCTTAGATGAGAATAGGAAAATTCTTCGACTGTCGCTATATTTAACTGTTTTCATTGTAGCTGCTTAGGCCAGTATCTCCTTTACATATGAAGTGTGCATATATGTCATATTTGAACGGTGTGTGTATGTTCTAGTTAGTTGGCATAGTTGTTAGCCTGTGTTACATAATATATAAGCATTATTGTCTGCCTTTGTCTGCATTTTCCATTTGATTTGCAAACATCCCAGCCAGAAATACATTGTCATTTGTATGAATACCACTGACATAATCAAGATCTTTAGTTGACTCCATGTCAATTTATCATTTGACGGAATGCATTGAAGGCAAATCGCTACTGCTAGACCGATATATTCATGCAGGAGTAACAAAACTAGCCAGGGTGGCCCTGTGGCTAGTGCATAGGCCTGCCTACAAGGTGGCCTTGGGTTCAAATTGCCCTTGGAGCAGGTTTGTATATGACCAAATGGCTTTTGAAATGAGTGTCAGAACATTTTCTGGGAGGCAAGATACTTTCATGTGCTACTGAGACCGGGGCCGACCAATATAAAGATGGAAACAGGGCATTGCGGACACCTTGTGCAGGAGGGTGCATAGGTGGAGAAGCAATGACAACAAGATAAAGATTTTTCAGCCACATTTATCGACCTGGCACATGATGCTGGTGATGAGTCTTATTTTGTTTTCCCGATTGTTGAAGAAATATTTACGTCTAACAACTTTCACTTATTTTTTGTTTTCTGCATCTGCATCAGCTAGACATGTGTTGCATCATTCTTTGCTTCATGTTGAACCTCATAATAAACAGAGCCAGTCTAAATTTTGTTTTCATGATTGTTGAAAAATATATATGTCTAACAACATACATATTCACATATTTGTTTCCTTCTAGATATTCTCTCTGTGTATCTACTGATAGCATCAGCTAGACACTTACTGAATCAGCTAGACACTTGTTGCATCATCCATTGCTTCATGTTAAACCTCATAATAAACACAACCAGTCTAAATATAGTTTTCATGATTGTTGAAAAATACTTGTGGCTTGACAGCACATACTTTTATGCATTTATTGTTTACATCCAGATATTATTTCTATTTATTTGCTGTTACCATCAGCTAGACACTTGTTGCATCATCCATAAGTCCATGCTAAACCTCCTAATAAACACAACCAGTCTAAATATAGTTTTCATGATTGTTGAAAAAAATACATCAAACAACATACATTTTCACATATGTATTGTTTCCTTCCAGATATTCTTTCTATGTATCTGCTGATAGCATCAGTTAGACAATTGGTGCATCATTCATTGCTTCATGTTGAACCTCATAATAAGCACAACCAATCTAATTTTGTTTTCATGATTGTTGAAAATTATTTATGTCTAACAACATACACTTTCAGCCGCCGTGTGGATTTGGGGTAAAGAAAGCTTGTAGAAGTTTACAGTAAATGCTGTGTTACATAGATTCATGCCCTCTTGTAATTGTAGTTCAATTATTAATTTGAATTTTTTTTTATTTGGTTTGATTTGCACATTTCAATTTATTATAACTTAAAAGTTTTGACACTGATATATGGTGGTAGTTTTTAAGTTAAACTTCTTTCAAGTTAATGTGTAGTTTTATTGCATTCAAGCCCAGCTCAGGTTTCTCACTTGTATGTGAATTGAAACCATTTGCAAAGCTGAAATTTATTTTCTGTATGTAACTTGCATATTTGCATTTTCAAAGGTAATACCCATAATTCACTCAGCTTTTGTTGTAGCATCTGCCTGATCTGCTGTAGAAATACATTTATTATCCATGGTGCATTTAATTTTAATCATGTATTATGTTTCTTATATTTGTCTGCCATATGTCATGCTGCCTATTTACAAATATCAACTGAAATTTTCTTTGTAGACAGTTGCACCAAACAGTATGACAAAGAAGTTAATGAGGATAAGCAATTTCAAAGACGTTTTCTTTTCTTTCTGGCAATATTTATAGATATGTGTTAACTGTATTAGAATTAAAGCTGGCAATCTTGAGTGGTGGACTAATAGCAGTTGTGGAAGTCTCTTGGTTCGATCCTTTGTGATGTGTCTCACTAACTTTGATATTGTAGATCAAGGCATTAGTTATGTGTGTATAATTATGACAGAATTCAATAAGACTGTAGGGTACCCCAACACTCCAAGGTAGATGGCCCACAGGTGCATTGGTTCACTAAAACATATTAGTACATTAGTTTCCCAGAGAGAAATTAACCAGAGAGAAATTACCCAGAGAGAAGTTAGCCAGAGAGAAGTTAGCCAGAGATATTAACACAAAAATAAGTTAGGCAAAGAGAAATTAACCAGAGAGATTGGCTCCCAGAATGTTTCTTCTTCTTGATTATTCCTAATGGCGGTGATTGTGTTGTCTGCTAACAGCACAGTAGTGATATTTACATCATCTGACAACACATTTGACTATGTTAGCGCTTGGCTGGTTGGCTGTGAACCCTCTGTAAGGCTGGGAGCTTTTGAGTCTGATGTGTGAGTTTTCAGGTTGTTCAAGTTCTTAAAAGAGCTTGCATTTCTTGAAGTAAGATTGGTATTGTAGAGACCTTCCCCTTGATCTAGTACCGAACTACCTCACAAAGGGCTCTAGCACTAAAGAAACAGCAGAAAGAGAGCAAGATGTCATCCCTGCAGATGATGGATTGATAGACTTTTGAGGCTATAAATATAATTGATGCATGAACTACACACCAGAGCTGTGACCAGTTGTATCTGAACTTGGTGCTGAAAGGCAAAACAGGATGAAGGGTGAGGAGGAGAGGCTCTGTAGTTACAAAGATGGGAATAACTGTGATGGAGAAGAGAAGATGGAGGAGGATGAGGAAGACACTGTTTAGTTACATAGGGGGGAGGGGGGGGGCAACTATGATGGAGGAAGAGGCTGTTTAGTTACATAGGGGGAATAACTATGATGGAGGAAGTGGCTTAGTTACCTAAGGGGGAACAACTATGATTGGGGGGGGGAAGAGGCTGTTTAGTTACATAGGGGGGAACAACTATGATGGAGGAGGAAGATAATGTTTAGTTACATTGCAGAGGAGGGGGGGGGGGGGCAACTATGATGGAGGAGGATGAAATTTTAGTTACATGTCGGTGGGGGGGGGGGGGGGGGGGGGGGGGGGGGCTATGATGGAGGAAGAAGATAATGTTTAGTTACATGGGGGGGGGGGGGGGGGGGACTATTGATGGAGGAGGAAGATAATGTTTAGTTACATGGGGGGGGGAGACTATGATGGAGGAGGAAGATAATGTTTAGTTTTACATGGGGGGGGGGGGGAACTAATGATGGAGGAGGAAGATAATGTTTAGTTACATGGGGGGGGGGGGGAGACTATGATGGAGGAGGAAGATAATGTTTAGTTACATGGGGAACAACTATGATGGAGGCGGAAGACTGTTTAGTTACATGGGGGGGGGGGGGAACTATGATGGAAGAGGAAGATAATGTGTAGTTACATAAGGAGGAACAACTATGATGGAGGAGGAAGAGATTGTTTAGATACATGGGGGGGGGGGGGACTATGATGGAGGAGGAAGATAATGTTTAGTTACATGGGGGGGGGGGACAACTATGATGGAGGAGGAGGAGACTCTTTAGTTACATGGGGGGGGGAACTATGATGGAGGAAGAAAGATAATGTTTAGTTACATGAGGGGGGGGGGGAGACAACTATGGTGGAGGAGGAAGAGACTCTTTAGTTACATGGTGGGGGGAACTATGATGGAGGAGGAAGATAATGTTTAGTTACATGGGGGAGGGGGAGGACAACTATGATGGAGGAGGAAGGGACTGTTTAGTTACATGGTGGGGGGGGGGGGGACTATGATGGAGGAGGAAGATAATGTTTAGTTACATGGGGGGGGGGACAACTATGATGAGGAGGAAGGGACTGTTTAGTTACATGGGGGGGGGGGGGGGACTGATGGAGGAGGAAGATAATGTTTAGTTACATGGGGGGGGGAACTATGATGGAAGAGGAAGATAATGTGTAGTTACATAAGGAGGAACATACTATGATGGAGGAGGAAGAGATTGTTTAGATACATGGGGGGAGGGGGGACTATGATGGAGGAGGAAGATAATGTTAGTTACATGGGGGAGGGGGGACAACTATGATGGAGGAGAAGGAGACTCTTAGTTACTATGGGGTGGGGAACTATGATGGAGGAAGAAGATAATGTTTAGTTACATGGGGGGGGGGGAGACAACTATGGTGGAGGAGGAAGAGACTCTTTAGTTACATGGTGGGGGGAACTATGATGGAGGAGGAAGATAATGTTTAGTTACATGGGGGAGGACAACTATGATAGAGGAGGAAGGGACTGTTTAGTTACATGGTGGGGGGGGGGACTATGATGGAGGAGGAAGATAATGTTTAGTTACATGGGGGGGGGGGAGGACATCTATGATGGAGGAGGAAGGGACTGTTTAGTTACATGGGGGGGGGACTATGATGGAGGAGGAAGGGACTTTAGTTACATGGGGGGGGGGAACTATGATGGAGGAGGAAGATAATGTTTAGTTACATGTGGGAGGGGAGGACAACTATGATGGAGGAGGAAGGGACTGTTTAGTTACATGGTGGGGGGGGGGGGACTATGATTGGAGGAGGAAGATAATGTTTAGTTACATGGGGGGGTGGGGGGGAGGGAGGACAACTATGATGGAGAGGAAGGGACTGTTTAGTTACATAGGGAGGGGTGGAACGACTATGATGGAAGAGGAAGATAATGTTAGTTACCATTGCAGAGGGGGAGGGGGCAACTATGATGGAGGAGGATGCAATTTTAGTTTACATGTCGGGGGGGGGGGGGGGGGGCTATGACTGGAGGAAGAAGATAATGTTTAGTTACATGGGGGGGGGAGACTATGATGGAGGAGGAATGATAATATTTAGTTACATGGGGGGGGGGGGACATGATGGAGGAGGAGGAGAAGGATAATGTTTAGTTACATGGGGGGGGGGAGACTATGATGGAGGAGGAAGATAATGTTTAGTTACATGGGGGAAACAACTATGATGGAGGAGGAAGACTGTTTAGTTACATGGGGGGGGTGGGGGGAACTATGCTGGAAGAGGAAGATAATGTGTAGTTACATAAGGAGATAAGGAGGAACAACTATGATGGAGGAGGAGATATGTTTAGTTACATGGGGGGGGGGGGGGCAACTATGATGGAGGAGGAAGAGATTGTTTAGATACATGGGGGGGGGGACTATGATGGAGGAGGAAGATAATGTTTAGTTACATGGGGGGGGGCAACTTATGATGGAGGAGGAAGAGATTGTTTAGATACATGGGGGGGGGGGGGGGACTATGATGGAGGAGGGAAGATAATGTTTAGTTACATGGGGGGGGGGGGAACTATGATGGAGGAAGAAGATAATGTTTAGTATACATGGGGGGGGGAGACTGGTGAGGAGGAAGGGACTAGTTTAGTTACTATGGGGGGGGGGGGGGAGGAACTATGATGGAGGAGGAAGATAATGTTTAGTTACATGGGGGAGGGGGAGGACAACTATGATGGCGGAGGAAGGGACTGTTTAGTTACATGGTGGGGGGGGTTGGACTATGATGGAGGAGGAAAATAATGTTTAGTTACATGGGGGGGGGGGGGGACAAACTTGATGGAGGAGGAAGGGACTGTTTAGGTTAATGGGGGAGGGGGAAACTATGATGGAGGAGGAAGATAATGTTTAGTTAAATGGGGGGGGGACTATGATGGAGGAGGAAGAGACTGTTTAGGTTAGCATGGGGGGGGGGGGACTATGATGGAGAGGGGGAAGATACTGTTTAGTTAACAAGAGGACGGGGGAACACTATGGCTGGAGGAGGAAGAGACTGTTTAGTTACATGGGGGGCAACCAGGATGGAGGAGGAAGAGACTGTTTAGTTACATGGGGGGGGGGGGGAGACTATGATGGAAGGAGGAAGATATTTAGTTACATAGGGGGAACAACTATGATGGAGGAGGAAGAGACTGTTCAGTTACATGGGGGGGGGGGGGAGACTATGATGGAGGAGGAAGATAATGTTTAGTTACATAGGGGGGAACAACTATGATGGAGGAGGAAGAGACTGTTTAGTTACATAGAGGGAACAACTATGATGGAGAAAAGGAGGATGAAAAAGAGGCTTATTAGTTACATGGTGGAACAACTATGATGGAGAAGAGGAGGAAGAGTCTGTTTAATTACATCTCCATTGTGTACCTTTGCTGGTGTCTGCCCTGTAAGGATTTTCAGAGGGCTAAAGAGGACTGAGAAATAAAGGCTACTTTTAACCTGTTTTAAATTTGTATTACAGGAGATTTACCTGGTGTCTCGACATATGAGAGACCAGTATCATAATCCTTTTCATTGTTTTCTTCAGTTACATGAAAATTATAAAAAAATCTAGCCCATTGTAGAATAACAATGCAGTGTTGAGGAATTTAAAACAGTTAACAATGTCATGTTGGATTCACATAAAAAAAATCTATCCCATTGTAGAATAATGAAATCAGCTTTGAGGAATTTAAAACAATTAATAATTTTTTGTTGGAGTTGCTACGCATGCCACAATACTTATTCTTATGCCACTTTTTATCCCAGAATGAAGCATAGTTCCTCAGCATCTCATGAAAAGCCCTCTTATCCTTTATCTCATAGCACATAGTGATCATCTGTCTCTGAATCTCTTTTCTGTGTGTTTTATGGTCTCCCAATGTTTGTTTTATCATGTGAATTCCAAAGGAAGAACCTATTTGTGCTAGCAAAATTATTTCCTATAGATACTCCAAGTTCACCATGGGCTGAAATCAAACTGCATGGCTAATGTTTCTAGCACTCAATTGTTAAATGAATGTCATCTTTTATTGTTTTTTAAAAATCTGACACATCTATCTCCCTTCACTATCATACTTATTTATTCGTTCAACACCAAACAGTCTAAATAATAATTATTACAACCAAACACTTAAGTTTTGTGTGTACTTATTCTGTACCAAATAACCATACTTTGATTAATGATTAGAATCAAACACATACATTTTCTTGTGTTCTACACAATTTTCATGACTCATTCTGTACCCATAAGAGACATCATAAGTAGATAATTCATTCCAATACACTATTTCTTCCTCTTCTTTTTCCTTATTGACCTGAAAAAAAAGTGTCCCTGTTGACAGTAAACGTGCTCATTTTAGATCTTCTTCTTCTTCTTCTTCTTCTTCTTCTTCTTCTTCTTCTTCTTCTTCTTCTTCTTCTTCTTCTTCTTCTTCTTTCGTTCGCCTGAAATATGTTTAGATATTATATCCAACGTCAGCACATTTTTACAGGACATGGTTTTCTGTCCTTGATCAAGACATACTGTAATTATTCTTCAAGAGGACAGAACTCATGTTCCCTGAAAATGATATACTATAAATATTCTTTATGGGAACAGTGTTTGTCTTCCCTGATCATAACATACTATAAATATTCTTTATTGGAACAGGGTTTGTCTTCCTTGATCATAACATGCTATAAATATTCTTTATGGGAACAGTGTTTGTCTTCCCTGATCATCACATACTATAAATATTCATTAAGGGAACAGGGTTTGTCTTCCTTGATCATAACATACTATAAATATTCTACACACGAACAGGGGTTGTCTTCCCTGACCATAACATACTATAAATATTCTATAAGGGAACAGGGTTTGTCTTCCCTGATCATAACATACTATAAATATTCTTTAAAAGAACAGGGTTTGTCTTCCCTGATCATCACATACTATAAATATTCTATAAAAGAACAGGGTTTGTCTTCCCTGATCATTACATACCATAAATGTTCTGTAAGGGAACAGGGTTTGTCTTCCCTGATCATAACTTACTATAAACATTCTATATGGGAACAGGGTTTGTCTTCCCTGATCATCACATACTACAAATATTCTATATGGGAACAGGGTTTGTCTTCCCTGATCATAACATACTATAAATATTCTATAAGGGAACAGGGTTTGTCTTCACCGATCATCACACACTAAATATTTTTAATGGACAGTGTTTTCCTTCAGTGATTATGACCAAATAAACATACATTATCTAGACTTATTCTACACTAAAAATAACTCATAATTTGATATCAGATTACCTTCTTTGTGTTTACCGAATAATATCATATTTATTTATTTAAATATAGAAGTATCACATTCTTATCTTAAGAAACTGGAGTTATTTTTGTTGCATATGAAGTAAAAATTAAATAAAGAACCCCTTTCAAACCATGAGATGCATTGGGTATAAATTGTTAACCCAACATTGTTAGATCTATCGGCACTAACTGGATGATATAGTCAATATCATACTATTTGCTTTTACTATCCCAGAAATTTCCTGGTACCAATTTTAGGCAGGGTTGACCTGGAAGTCCAGATTTAAAAAAACAAAACAATTTCCACCTCGAGAAGGATTTGAACACATGTTCACCATAATGGCAGGCAAGTGTGCTAGCCACTGTATGGCCACAGCTCCCCATATGAAGTTACATAACAGTGCCTCAATTTCTACAGAAACGTTAATGCGGAAGAAGTATTTGAATCAGTTCACTTTTGTGCTTTTTTATTTTTGCAGTAGGAGGCTTTATTAATTCACATGTAGTTTTAATTTGCTTACCTAATCATAGGATCACAAGTGCTATTTAAACAATTTTGTATGCGTTTTATTTATAGTGCTTGATTTGTAGTATTTGAATTACATATGGCAGTAGTTTCCCAAGTGGGACCGTTGGAAAGGTCCAGAGTGTGCTGTTTTCAATGTGGAGTTAGTGTCATGTGGAAAGTGTATTTATGCAAGGTTTTTGGGGTTGTGGGTTTAATACCTGGAGGAAGTGTGTTTGCTTGAGAAATAAGAGATATGGCTTTAGAACAACAAAAGTGTGTGTGTGTGTGTGTGAATGTGTGTGTGCGCGAGTGTGTGTGTGCGTGCGTGCATGTGGGGAAGCTTAAGATGTAGCATTGATACCACAAAAGTATATCTCAAAGTTGTTTATGTGTCTGTGTGGAGGGTAGAGATGTAGGATTTATATCACAAAAGTGTGTGTGTGTGAATGTGTGTGCATGCGTGCGCGAGTGTGTGTGTGCGTGCGTGCATGTGGGGAAGCTTAAGATGTAGCATTGATACCACAAAAGTATATCTCAAAGTTGTTTATGTGTCTGTGTGGAGGGTTAGAGATGTAGGATTTATATCACAAAAGTGTGTGTGTGTGTGTCTGTCTGGAGGGCTAGAGATGCAGGATTAATATCACAAAGTCCCCAGGAAGGCTAACCAGGTCAACAAATGCCCACAGAAGTCGAATGTGTCGGCCTAACGGCACAAGAACGCAGCTCTGCTGTAAACAGGCACAACTCAATCACGTCCGGAAAAAAACTCAGGATGAATGAAGAAGAGGAAGAAATCACAAAGTTTTGTGTGTGTCTGTTTGGAGGGTTAGAGATGTAGGATTAATATCACAAAAGCGTCATGTGTGTCGAGTTGGAGATGTAGGATTAATATCACAAAAGTGTATGCATGTCTGTGTGGAGAGTAAGAGATGTAGGATTAATATCACAAAAGTGTATGCATGTCTGTTTGGAGAGTAAGAGATGTAGGATTAATATCACAAAAGTGTATGCATGTCTGTTTGGAGAGTAAGAGATGTAGGATTAATATCACAAAAGTGTATGCATGCCTGTGTGGAGAGTAAGAGATGTAGGATTAATATCACAAAAGTGTATGCATGTCTGTTTGGAGAGTAAGAGATGTAGGATTAATATCACAAAAGTGTATGCATGTCTGTTTGGAGAGTAAGAGATGTAGGATTAATATCACAAAAGTGTATGCATGTCTGTGTGGAGAGTAAGAGATGTAGGATTAATATCACAAAAGTGTATGCATGTCTATGTGGAGAGTGAGAGATGTAGGATTAATATCACAAAAGTGTATGCATGTCTGTGTGGAGAGTAAGAGATGTAGGATTAATATCACAAAAGTGTATGCATGTCTGTGTGGAGACTAAGAGATGTAGGATTAATATCACAAAAGTGTATGCATGTCTGTGTGGAGAGTAAGAGATGTAGGATTAATATCACAAAAGTGTATGCATGTCTGTTTGGAGAGTAAGAGATGTAGGATTAATATCACAAAAGTGTATGCATGTCTGTTTGGAGAGTAAGAGATGTAGGATTAATATCACAAAAGTGTATGCATGTCTGTGTGGAGAGTATGTAGGATTAATATCACAAAAGTGTATGCATGTCTATGTGGAGAGTGAGAGATGTAGGATTAATATCACAAAAGTGTATGCATGTCTGTGTGGAGAGTAAGAAATGTAGGATTAATATCACAAAAGTGTATGCATGTCTGTGTGGAGAGTAAGAGATGTAGGATTAATATCACAAAAGTGTATGCATGTCTGTGTGGAGAGTAAGAAATGTAGGATTAATATCACAAAAGTGTATGCATGTCTGTGTGGAGAGTAAGAGATGTAGGATTAATATCACAAAAGTGTATGCATGTCTGTGTGGAGAGTAAGAGATGTAGGATTAATATCACAAAAGTGTATGCATGTCTGTGTGGTGAGTAAGAGATGTAGGATTAATATCACAAAAGTGTATGCATGTCTGTGTGGAGAGTAAGAGATGTAGGATTAATATCACAAAAGTGTATGCATGTCTGTGTGGAGAGTAAGAAATGTAGGATTAATATCACAAAAGTGTATGCATGTCTGTGTGGAGAGTAAGAGATGTAGGATTAATATCACAAAAGTGTATGCATGTCTGTGTGGAGAGTAAGAGATGTAGGAGTAATATCACAAAGTGTATGCATGTTTGTGTGGAGAGTAAGAGATGTAGGATTAATATCACAGATGTGTGTCTTGGAGAACTAGAGATGTGGAATTAATATCACACAGGATATATATATATATATATATATATATATATATATATATATATATATATATATATATATATATATATATATATATATATATATGTGTGTGTGTGCGTGTGGGCGTGCATGCACGTGCGTGTGTGTATGGAAAGCTAAGGATGTAGCATCAGTACCCAAAGGTGTGTGTTTCTGCCTACATTGGGGCGCTAGGCATGTGATATGAGTACGACAATGTTGTGTGTTTGTGTGTGCACGCCTGCACATATGTACCTGTATTGGTTCACTATGGATGTGGCATGCATCTACGAAAGAGGTGCCTGTCTATATGTGTTTGTATAGAACTACTAGGGATGTGACACTGATTTCATGCAAGACGTGTGCTTGGTTGTGTGTAAGTCTGTATGGAGGTGCTGATAGGGATGTGGTATAAACACCATTTAGGGGATGTGTTTTTGAGTCTGAATTGGGGGTGGGGGGGGGGGCCTAAGCAAATGAGCAGCAGTGCAATATATTTTGGGCACTATTCACATATAAAGGTACATTGATAGTCGTACCATGCTTCATAGTCAACATACCAGGTGTCCCAGGAATCTGTGTGTGCAGTTTGAAGCTGAAGTAACTGTGGATGTGTAAATGTTACAAGCTTGCAATAGACAGCATTCCAAAGTTGGATTAGTGCATTATGTTTTCAATATTTATTTGTTAAAGTTTTTAAAATGTTTATGAATTTGAAAAGATAAGTTTTGGAAAGTTTAATTTAAAATAATTATTGTAAATGATTGCAAATAATTTTAAAAAAAAACGAAGAAAAATATATCCGTACACTTGCTCTGACTGACTGACTGACTGGAAAGCTAAATAAAGATGGGGGTGTCATGATAGGGTTAAACATATTGCATCCGTCTCTAACTTGAATTCTGTTGAGGGCAGAATTCTCTAAGAATTTCTCCCTGTGGAAATGTCTTGCTACTCTCCAATCTCTGGAGAGTATTGGATGCCTGTCTTTCTCAGATAAGGATGAAAAATATGCCTCATCTGAGTTAAATTAATACAAGAGACGGCATTGCAGTTATAGACATATTTCAAGGGAACGAAAGAAGAAGAAAAATGTCTCATCTGCATATTAGCAAGCTAAAAATTGCTCTAAAGTTGGGAATTGTCAAAAGTAAGACATAGAGGTTGCTACTCAGGTAAACATTTAGTATGTGACAACCTACCAACCTTAGTATATTTACTGTAATAGTTGAAGAGAACAGAACAGGCAGACCCTTTCCTCCTAAAGGCACTGTGCTGAAGCCTGGCAACTGAAAGCTGCAAATATGAAGATTTTCTTTACAACAGACATAACACAAACACAACCAACAACTTTTCACCATGATGAACAAGGCAGAAGGAAAGAGGAGATTAACTGAATCCAAATTCACAACCAGGATAATGAAAGTAGAGCATTGCTCAAAATTATAAGAAAGTGACAGTGTCCTTTTGGCATACAATCAGGAGAGAAGCTTTGGAGGAAATTGTGGCAACTGGAAAGATCAGCCGTAGATAGAGGAGAGAGACTCATGCTGAGAGAAATTATGCCCAGTGATCTTAGGCAATGACTTGAAGGAATATTGTCAGTTGAATTGACCCAGAACACCCAGGACTTTGGTGTATGGAGAATCATGAATGCCTCATTTTGAAAGGTACACGTTGAAGCCCCAAAGAGCTGTTGGTAATTTTAAGGATACACATTAGTAACGTTGCTTCAAAAAGTTAAACTTGCATTCTTTATTTATTGTAAACTCGTAACATTTACACAAGAATCTGAGTTAGGTTTTTTGCATATGTGATACTTATCTTTGCATGTCTCTTGATCCTGTGATTATTCTATGCATTGACATTGCTGAACAAGTTACATTGCTTTGTTTATGTTATAGGAAGTGCAATAACAAATAAATCAGTTTGTTAAAACTGTAGTAAAGCTGTAAAGATGCCATGAGTAAATTGACAAAAATGGAAAATGGAATTAGTCAGTTTTACAAGAACACAATCACAAGTGACAGAATAGATCTTGGGGCTAGAAAGCCATCTTCAGACACTTACTAATATTTTTAAAAATGTTATTGTATCGGTCTCTGTTGTTTGTGCGCTGATTAATTCATTCTTGCTGCAACATCTATTGTCATTAATGAGTGCTGTGTCATGTAAAGTTGACCAATTCCACTTTCTATTTTGGTTGATCCTATAACAAATAAAAATATGGTGTGAACACACTTCTTTAGGTAGACATAAAATGTCAACCAACATATATTACCTGAAGAAGGTGCAATTTACACAAAAAGTAAGGTGCCATTACACAGAAAGTGTGTAATGTGTCAGTATTTGTTTATATTGTAGTATTAATATTGTGATATGTTCACTCAAGAAATTTGTAGTGTCTGTAATTGTTTATATTATACAATTGTTGTTGCACTTCCTGTAGGATTTTTTAAAATCCTGAAGCTGTCAATTTATATATATATATATATATATATATATATATATATATATATATATATATATATATATATATATCTATATATATATATGGTTACATGTGACAGGGTGAGTATTTATTTGGATGCCTATAAAGATATGTGCATTATGCTTGCATCTTTTAATTATCCACCTTTATTGCAGATTTATATATATTATATAGCATACTTGCACCATTTATCATGTACAATTGCACAACATGTATTATTTTATTATACCCAAACAATGAAAACTGTAAATAAATTAAAATGTGTTAATATAGTTACAGTGTAATCATTAACATTCAGTAATTGTAATTTTAGTTCGTAAATTTAACAGTGAGATTGTAATTGTATACAATATGTAATGACTTTAACAAGCATTATATTATTTTACATGGAATTATGAATAAACACAATTAATTAGTTTTACTATCTGGCACTTATTATGATTTTATAGGAGATACTTAAAGTAATATTTAGTAAGTAAGTACAGTAAAAGACCCTTGTACATGCTGTAAAGAACAGTTGGGTATATGGTGCTAGAGCCGTATGTCGTATAGATCAGTTGGCACATGTTGGGTGATGTAGTCAGTATAATGCTGGCTGCTTTTGCTTCTGAAGCCATTCCCTGGTACCCATGTCAGGCTGGCTAGACCTGAGAGGCCAGGGCCATTTTCACAATCCATATTGATGTGGATTCAAACCCATGACCACCAGGCTGGCAGGCCAGCGTCTAGCTACAGCGGCTCCTAAAGCAATGTTTAATTTAGTGTTGATTGTGAATTGCCAGCCTGTTGATGAATCCTCTAGCCTAGCGTCTGGCCACTTTGCTACAGCGGTTCTTAAAGTAATATTTACTTAAGTGTTGATTGTGAATTGCCGGCCTCTTGTTGAATCCTCTACCCTAACATAAGTTCTGTTCTTCCAGACCAGGGGTGTTTTCTCGTGCAGATCGTATCAACAAATGCTGTGAGGTCCTGACTGCAGATCTGGTGGAGTGGAATGCCGCCAAGGAGAAGGAGATTCGCGATCATCTGAACTGTGCTATTGGCAACTTTATTGCCAATGTTCGATGGCGTTTCATTAACCCAGAGGGTCCCAAGATAGGAACAGTCACTGAAGAGCACCCACTTATGTATGGGTAGGTTTAGGTATTCATTGGGCTGTCTGTGTGGAGAGATTCCTGAATAGATTTAAGTGTTGGGTGGCAGGTGCATTAGTGTAATCTGCAGGGAGTTGATCTGTAGCAGGTTCCTGTTCGGGACTTGTTTTTTAGAGCAGGCCTGTTTGCGAAGTTGATAGGGAGCTGTGCTGATAATATGAGCGCAGTCTGATAATGACTCAACACCTGTGTTAATCACCTCACTATGTGAGGGGCAGACTGGTCACATATTCCTTCATGCATTCAGGTCTAAAAAATGTGCACCTGGAAAAGGCTAATGAACGTAGAAATCTATATATGACTATGGTTTCGTTTCTGAAATCCATCACTCAATTCACTCCTGAGGGTCATCACTGGGGCTATGGAGTTTGTGTGATACAGTGATGCTTTTGGCAGGCCACTTTGTTGAAAGAGACTGAGCTGTATGTGATAAAACTCATTGAAATGAAATCGCTTTAAAAAAAGAAAACCACACATACCACCACCCATCCAGTTGTACTGCTATGAGAAAGAGACAAACACATATTTGCTCACATAATAAGAATGAGTAGATCAACAAAAGCTAACAGTGGGATTGGTAAGTTTTACAAGAAGATAACACAAATGATAAAATGGACACTGTAGCTAGCACACAAACAATGCAACCACATAAAACAATGCAACCCCATAAAACAGTGCAGCCACATAAAAAACATGTACAACAGTTACTGAGGTGATGTAGATTTGTCATCCTTAGACTGTGTAACCTGCATTCATACATGCAGATCAAATGAAAGCACGCTAGCTATCATTGCCAGCATGCTTTCATATGTCCAATTTTATATACAGATAGGTTTTAAAATGTGTAAGTTTATTTTATGTGGTACCTTGTTTCTTTTTATTGTCAATACAAATAAATACCAGTCGATTGATGAACAGCACAATATAACTACTGGGGCTTATTTTCCGAACATTGCAGGTACTTTGTCATTGCAAAAAACCATGAAGGAAGTGTAGAAAAAGAGGAGACAATGTCTTTTGAGGATGGGGCTCACATAATGGCTGTCAATGGATGGGTCATGGGGGATGATCCACTAAGAAACTTTGCCGAGCCTGGTTAGTGGTTTTTACATTCATTGCTTTTGACCATGGGTTTCTTTTACCTACTTTCTATTACATGAATTACTGTGTATTTATTTCAATGTTTATGTTCTTTATTTTTCTTTATTTTGTTCTATATTTATCCTACTCTACTTTGGTTTTTTCCTTCAGTTTATTTCTATCTCCAGTGTTTGTTGTGACTTCCAGAACATTACCTTGTGTAAGCACAAACAAATAAATTAAGGCTAAAAGTAATATTCTTTCACACCAAGATGAGATGTAGCCATGGTAGAAAATGGCTGAAAGACTCTCCTGTTGCCCAGGTGGTCCTGAGTTTAAATCCACCACAAAGTTGAACCAGAATATTTTGGACAGAGAGAAAGGAAAGAAGAGAAGGGGGAGAGCAAGAGAGAAAGAGGTAGAAAGAAAGAGAGAGAGAATGCAATGTAGGAAATAGGAAGCATATTAGAAACTGCATAATTACATTATGAGAAGTGGGGGGATGAGGGTCAGAACATTCACCTCACAAAACTTGGGATATATCTTCGATCCTCAGTGAAGCACTAGGTATGTGTGTGTGTGTGTGGTTTTTTTTTTTTAAATTTCTGGCCTGTACATGGAGACTGCTTGGGAGGTTCATCATTAGTCTGTATGATCTCCATGTCATTATATCTGTTCTGTACAGTAAAGCATGACATTCTCCATGTGGTGTTATATCTGTTCTATACAGTAAAGCATGACATTCTCCATGTCATTATATCTGTTCTATACCGTAAAGTATGACATTATCCATGGCATTATATCTGTTCTGTATAGTAAAGTATGACATTCTCCATGGCGTTATATCTGTTCTGTACAGTAAAGTATGACATTCTCCATGGCGTTATATCTGTTCTGTACAGTAAAGCATGACATTCTCCATGTGGTGTTATATCTGTTCTGTACAGTAAAGTATGACATTCTCCATGTGGTGTTATATCTGTTCTGTACAGTAAAGTATGGCATTCTCCATGTGGTGTTATATCTGTTCTGTATAGTAAAGTATGACATTCTCCATGGCGTTATATCTGTTCTGTACAGTAAAGTATGACATTCTCCATGGCGTTATATCTGTTCTGTACAGTAAAGTATGACATTCTCCATGTGGTGTTATATCTGTTCTGTACAGTAAATTATGGCATTCTCCATGTGGTTTTATATCTGTTCTGTACAGTAAATTATGGCATTCTCCATGTGGTGTTATATCTGTTCTGTACAGTAAATTATGGCATTCTCCATGTGGTGTTATATCTGTTCTGTACAGTAAAGTATGGCATTCTCCATGTGGTGTTATATCTGTTCTGTACAGTAAAGTATGGCATTCTCCATGTGGTGTTATATCTGTTCTGTACAGTAAAGTATGGCATTCTCCATGTGGTGTTATATCTGTTCTGTACAGTAAAGTATGGCATTCTCCATGTAGTGTTATATCTGTTCTGTACAGTAAAGTATGACATTCTCCATGTGGTGTTATATCTGTTCTGTACAGTAAAGTATGACATTCTCCATGTGGTGTTATATCTGTTCTGTACAGTAAAGTATGGCATTCTCCATGTGGTGTTATATCTGTTCTGTACAGTAAAGTATGGCATTCTCCATGTGGTGTTATATCTGTTCTGTACAGTAAAGTATGGCATTCTCCATGTGGTGTTATATCTGTTCTGTACAGTAAAGTATGGCATTCTCCATGTGGTGTTATATCTGTTCTGTACAGTAAAGTATGGCATTCTCCATGTGGTGTTATATCTGTTCTGTACAGTAAAGTATGGCATTCTCCAAGTGGTGTTATATCTGTTCTGTACAGTAAAGTATGACATTCTGCATGTGGTGTTATATCTGTTCTGTACAGTAAAGTATGACATTCTCCAAGTGGTGTTATATCTGTTCTGTACAGTAAAGTATGACATTCTCCATGTGGTGTTATATCTGTTCTGTACAGTAAAGTATGACATTCTCCATGTGGTGTTATATCTGTTCTGTACAGTAAAGTATGACATTCTCCATGTGGTGTTATATCTGTTCTGTACAGTAAAATATGGCATTCTCCATGTGGTGTTATATCTGTTCTGTACAGTAAAGTATGGCATTCTCCATGTGGTGTTATATCTGTTCTGTACAGTAAAGTATGGCATTCTCCATGTAGTGTTATATCTGTTCTGTACAGTAAAGTATGACATTCTCCATGTGGTGTTATATCTGTTCTGTACAGTAAAGTATGGCATTCTCCATGTGGTGTTATATCTGTTCTGTACAGTAAAGTATGGCATTCTCCATGTAGTGTTATATCTGTTCTGTACAGTAAAGTATGACATTCTCCATGGTGTTATATATGTTCTGTACAGTAAAGTATGGCATTCTCCATGGCGTTATATCTGTTCTGTAAAATAAAGTATGGCATTCTCCATGGCGTTATATCTGTTCTGTACTGTAAAGTATGGTATTCTCCATGTGGTGTTATATCTGTTCTGTACAGTAAAGTATGGCATTCTCCGTGTGGTGTTATATCTGTTCTGTACAGTAAAATATTACATTCTCCATGTGGTGTTATATCTGTTCTGTACAGTAAAATTTTTGTCAGGTCTTAGTCAGATATGACTGAGCTACCGTATAACAGTAGACGGTACTACCTGCTTTCTGTTAGCGCCGAACGTTGGGCGGCGCTTACCAAACCCGACACCCCACATTGTGCCAACGGCTTCGGGCGGAAGAGCGCAATTGGGAGGGTACAAGCCTTACCCTGGTGCGAGGAAATGCAAGCTAAAGACAAAATGTCATGGCAGGGCAGACCAGGCCCTAAGCCTTGGTTGGCGTCTGGTCTAGGATCGAAGCTCCGACAGGCGGACAGTTAGAGCATTGCTTTGCTGATCCGGCAGCTTCTGCAGCTTGTCTTGTTCCAGATGTAGAGGTGTTACCTTTCCTCTGGAGTGAACTAGGCAGGCCGAGAGAGGGATCATGCTGCATGGGCAACACATGATCTCTATATTTTAGCTCAGGCTTTGTGCTATGGAGAGGCAATAACTCCATCCCTGGTCTTAACTGGTCTTGGAATCAAAGCGAGAGGCAACTGCTGCTCGTGTGGGCAAGGACTCGAGTTCATGGCCAGTGTGCCTTGGAAAATACAACATCAGTCGCATGAATGAAAATGGGCAAATGCTGCTGGAGCATTGCACCAGTAATGACTTATGTATTACAAACTCCTTTTTTAATACAAAAGAGATGCATAAGGTCACATGGAAACATCCAAGATCCGGCCATTGGCACCAGCTGGACTTCATCATCACACGGAGACAACATCTGAACCATATATCATTGACTCGAAGTTACCACAGTGCTGACTGTGATACAGATCATTCTTTGGTTGTTGCAAGGGTTAGACTGAGGCCAAAGAGAATCTACACAGCTAAACACAAATCTAGCTCCAGGATTAATATTATTAACACTCATGATCCTGAAAAGTGCTTTCAGTTTCAACAGCAACTTGAAGACGCTTTCACTGATACACCAGAAAATTGTACAGTAAATGAAAAGTGGGGTCAAATTAAGGAAACTCTTTATAAAACTGCCGTAGGGGTTTACGGCACTGTGGATCATAAGAGGCAGGACTGGTTTGCGGCAAACAGCGAGACTCTGCAGCCCTTGATTGATAAGAAGAAGAAAGCTCTCTTAAGAAACAAGGAAAGACCAACGCGTAACACTCTGAGTGAGCTAAGGCAAGCTAGGAAGGATGTGCAAAAGGCTGCCAGGCAGTGTGCAAATGATTATTGGATCAAGTTATGTGAGTCCATTCAAATCGCAAGTGATAAGGGAAACATAAGAAGCATGTATGAAGGAATAAAGAAAGCCTGTGGTCCAGTGATCAAAAGAAGTGCACTATTGAAAACCTTGACTGGAGAAATCATCACTGATAAGAAACAGCAGATGGACAGATGGGTAGAGCACTATTTGGAGCTTTACTCAAGTGAGACCAAACTAGCGGATGATGCCCTCAACGCCATAGAGGCTCTACCAACTCTTGACCACCTGGACACACTTCCCACCATAACAGAAGTTAAGTGTGCTATAAATGAACTTGCATCTGGCAAGGCTCCAGGTAAGGATGGGATTCCAATAGAGGTTATCAGGAGTGGGCAAGACACACTCACTCTACAGATCCACCAGCTAATAGAGCTATGCTGGCGAGAAGGACAAGTCCCACAGGATTTCAAAGATTCAAGCATCATAACACTGTACAAGAACAAGGGCGATCGGAGCGACTGCAACAACTATAGGGGTATCTCACTTCTGTGTATTGTTGGAAAAGTATTTGCCAGAATTGTTCTGCGCAGACTTCAAGTCCTAGGAGATCAAGTCTACCCCGAATCACAGTGTGGCTTTCGACAGAACCGGTCTACCATTGATATGATATTCTCATTGCGACAAATGCAAGAAAAATGCCGTGAACAGAATCAACCACTGTTTATTGCCTTCATCGACCTCACAAAGGCATTTGATTTGGTCAGTCGTGAGGGTCTGTTCAAGGCACTAAAGAAGATTGGCTGCCCACCAACTCTTCTGTCCATTGTGGAATCGTTCCACACAGGCATGAAGGGTATAATCAAGTTTGATGGTGCAACTTCTGAAGAATTTGAAATCAAGAGTGGAGTTAAGCAAGGTTGTGTACTAGCTCCCACCCTCTTTGGAATATACTTTTCACTTCTACTGAAATATGCCTTTCGTGATCAGGATGGTGGTATATACATTCACTCACGCTCAGATGGCGGCCTCTACAATGCTCAGAGATTGAAGGCCAAGACCAAAATTAGGAGGGTACTGATCAGAGAGTTGCTTTTTGCAGATGATGCTGCAGTTACGACCCACTCTGAGGAAGAATTGCAATGTCTACTATCTGCATTCTCCAATGCTTGTTCTGAATTTGGTTTAACAATTAGCAAAAAGAAGACACAGATTATGTCACAAGGTGCACATGGGGTACCATCAATCTTTATTGACGACGCCGAACTAGAGATGGTAGACCATTTTACATATCTAGGATCAGTGGTAAATAGCAAATTATCCCTAGATCAGGAAATCAACATCCGGATTGGTAAGGCAGCAACAACAATGAACAGGTTAAGAAAAAGAGTCTGGGAGAACAGGAAGCTTACTGCCAAAACAAAAGTCCTTGTCTATCAAGCCTGTGTCCTTAGTACTCTTCTTTATGGCAGTGAAACCTGGACAACTTACTCACACCAAGAGAAACATTTAAACAGCTTTCATATGCGGTGTCTGCGAAGAATTCTTGGTATTAAGTGGCAAGACAAAATCACAAATACTGAAGTATTGGAAAGATCAGGTTGTGTGACAGTTTATTCCATGCTCAGTCTTCGTAGACTTAGATGGATAGGACATCTTAGGAGGATGGATGATGGTAGAATACCAAAGGACATCTTTTTTGGTGAATTACAGATGGGTAAGAGATCTCAGGGTCGGCCTCTACTACGATACAAAGATGTGTGTAAGCGGGACATGATTGATACAGGCATTGATAATGCACATTGGGAGCAAATCGCAGCTGAACGTGTTGCATGGAGGGCAAACATCAGAAATGGAATAAAGACAAAGGAGAAAATTATTGCAGATAAGTCACACACCGAGCGTTTGAGATGTAAGATGGTGCATGATGGTGGAAATGACCATGTGTTCACATGCACCCACTGTGAACGGAGATTTACAGCGCAAATAAGCCTTATCAGTCACACTCGCTACCGCCATAGGTAAAAGTTATTATGCCATTTTAAAGCACAAACTATCGTCTGTCAAGACGGCAAGGTGCCAATGGAATGGAACAGTAAAGTATGGCATTCTCCGTGGTGTTATATCTGTTCTGTACAGTAAAGTATGACATTCTCCAAGTGGTGTTATATCTGTTCTGTACAGTAAAGTATGGCATTCTCCATGTGGTGTTATGTCTGTTCTGTACAGTAAAGTTTGGCATTCTCCATGTGGTATTATATCTGTTCTGTACAGTAAAGTTTGGTATTCTCCATGTGGTGTTACATCTGTTCTGTACAGTAAAGTATGACATTCTCCATGTGGTGTTATATCTGTTCTGTACAGTAAAGTATGACATTCTCCAAGTGGTGTTATATCTGTTCTGTACAGTAAAGTATGACATTCTGCATGTGGTGTTATATCTGTTCTGTACAGTAAAGTATGACATTCTCCAAGTGGTGTTATATCTGTTCTGTACAGTAAAGTATGACATTCTGCATGTGGTGTTATATCTGTTCTGTACAGTAAAGTATGACATTCTCCAAGTGGTGTTATATCTGTTCTGTACAGTAAAGTATGACATTCTCCATGTGGTGTTATATCTGTTCTGTACAGTAAAGTATGACATTCTCCATGTGGTGTTATATCTGTTCTGTACAGTAAAGTATGACATTCTCCATGTGGTGTTATATCTTGTCTGTACAGTAAAATATGGCATTCTCCATGTGGTGTTATATCTGTTCTGTACAGTAAAGTATGGCATTCTGCATGTGGTGTTATATCTGTTCTGTACAGTAAAGTATGGCATTCTCCATGTGGTGTTATATCTGTTCTGTACAGTAAAGTATGGCATTCTCCATGTGGTGTTATATCTGTTCTGTACAGTAAAGTATGGCATTCTCCATGTGGTGTTATATCTGTTCTGTATAGTAAAGTATGGCATTCTCCATGGCGTTATATCTGTTCTGTACAGTAAATTATGGCATTCTGCATGTGATGTTATATCTGTTCTGTACAGTAAAGTATGGCATTCTCCATGTGGTGTTATATCTGTTCTGTACAGTAAAGTATGGCATTCTCAATGTGGTGTTATATCTGTTCTGTACAGTCAAGTATGGCATTCTCCATGTGGTGTTATGTCTGTTCTGTACAGTCAAGTATGGCATTCTCCATGTGGTGTTATGTCTGTTCTGTACTGTCAAGTATGGCATTCTCCATGTGGTGTTATATCTGTTCTGTACAGTAAAGTATGGCATTCTCAATGTGGTGTTATATCTGTTCTGTACAGTCAAGTATGGCATTCTCCATGTGGTGTTGATATTCTGTTCTGCTACGTCATAGTATGGCATTCACATGTGTGTTATGGTCGTTTGTCAGTCAAGTATGGATCTCATGTGGGTGTTATGGTCTGTTCTGTACAGTAAAGTATGACATTATCATGTGGTGTTATATCTGTTCTGTACAGTTAAAGTATGGCATTCTCCATTTGGTGTTATATCGTTCTGTCCAGTAAAGTATGGCATTCTCCATGTGGTGCTATATCTGTTCTGTACAGTAAGTATGGATTTCCATGTGGTGTTATATCTGTCTGCTACAGTAAAGTATGGCATTCTCCACGTGGTGTTATATCTGTTCTGTACAGTAAAGTATGCCATTCTCCATGTGGTGTTATATCTGTTCTGTACAGTAAAGTATGGCATTCTCCATGTGGTGTTATATCTGTTCTGCTACAGTAAAGTATGGACATTCTCCATGTGGTGTTATATCTGTTCTGTACAGTAAAGTATGGCATTCTCCATGTGGTGTATATCTGTTCTGTACAGTAACGTATGGCATTTCTCCATGTGGTGTTATATCTGTTCTGTACAGTAAAGTATGCATTCTCCAGTGGTGTTATATCTGTTCTGTACAGTAAAGTATGGACATTCTCCATGTGGTGTTATATCTGTTCTGTACAGTAAAGTCTGGCATCTCCATGTGGTGTCTATATCTGTTCTGTACAGTAAAGTATGACATTCTCCATGTGGTGTTATATCTGTTCTGTACAGTAAAGTATGGCATTCTCCATGGGTGTTATATCTGTTCTGTACAGTAAAGTATGGCATTCTCCATGTGTGTTATATCTGTCTGTACAGTAAAGTATGTGCATTCTCCATGTGGTGTTTATATCTGTTCTGGTACAGTAAAGTATGGCATTCTCCATGTGGTGTTATATCTGTTCTGTACAGTAAGTATGGCTATTCTCCAGGTGTGTTATATCTGTTCTGTACAGTAAAGTATGACATTCTCCATGTGGTGTTATATCTGTTTGTACAGTAAAGTATGACATTCTCCATGTGTGTTATATCTGTTCTGTACAGTTAAAGTATGGCATTCTCCTCCATGTGGTGTTATATCTGTTCTGTACAGTAAGTATGGCATCTCCCTCCATGTGGTGTTATATCTGTTCTGTACAGTAAAGTATGACATTCTCCATGTGGTGTTATATCTGTTCTGTACAGTAAGTATGACATTCTCCATGTGGTGTTATATCTGTTCTGTACAGTAAAGTATGGCATTCTCCAGTGGTGTTATATCTGTTCTGTACAGTAAAGTATGACATTCTCCATGTCGGTGTTATATCTGTTCTGTACAGTAAAGTATGACATTCTCCATGTGGTGTTATATCTGTTTCTGTGACAGTAAAGTATGGCATTCCTCAGATGGTGTTAGCATCTGTTCTGTACAATAAAGGATGATACTTCCTCCGATGGCGTTATATACTGTTCTGTACAGTAAGTATGGGCATTCGCCGTGGTGGTATATCCTGTTGCTGGTTAGCAGTAAAGTATGGCATTACTCCATGGTGTTATATCTGGGTTCTGTAAATAAGAGTATGATATTCTCCTGAGGGCGTTATATCGGTTCTGTACAATAAAGTATGGATATTACTCCATGGTGTTATATCGGTTCTGTACAGTAAAGTAATGGCATTGCTCCAGGGTGTTATATCTGTTCTGTAAAGTAAAGTAGGATATTCTCCGTGGTGTTATATCTGGTGATGTACAATAAAGTATGATTATTCTCGACGTGGTTGTTATATCTGTTCTGTACAGTAAAGGTATGAATATTCTCCATGGTGTTATAATCTGGTTATGTACAGTAAAGTATGATATTCTCCGTGGTGTTATATCTTTCTGTACAGTAAAGTTATGGCATTCTCCATGGTGTTACTATCTGTTCTGTACACTAAAGTATGATATTCTCCATGGCGTTCATTAATCTGTTCTGTCCCAATAAAGTATGGCTATTCTCCATTGGCGTTATATCTGTTCTGTACAGTAAGTATGGCATTCTCCATGGTGTTATATCTGTTCTGCCTACAATAACAGTATGGCTATTTCTCCATGGCTTGTTATATCTGTTCTGCTACAAGTAAAGTATGATATTCTCCATGGTGTTATATCTGTTCTGTACAGTAAAGTATGGCATTCTCCATAGTGTTCTATCTGTTCTGTACAGTAAAGTATGGCTATTCCTCCATGTGGTGTTCATATCTGTTCTGTACAAGTAAAGTATGGCTATTCTCCATGTGGTGTCTATAATTCTGTTCTGCTACAGTAAAGTATGACTATTCTCCATGGGTTATATCTGTTCCTGCTACAAGTAGATATTCTCCGGTATATCATGGTTCTGTACAGTAAGTAGGCATTCTCATGGTGTTATATCTGTTTCTGTACAGTAAAGTATGACTTCTCCAGTGGTGTTTATATCTGTTCTGTAACAGTAAAGTATGATATTCTCCATGGTGTTATATCTGTTCTGTACAGTAAAGTATGGCATTCTCCATGTGGTGTTATGATCTGTTCTGTACAGTAAAGTATGAGCATTCCTCCATGTGGTGTTATATCTGTATCTGTACAGTAAAGTATGCATTTCTCCATGTGGTGTTATATCTGTTCTGTACAGTAAAGTATGGAATTCTCCATGTGGTGTTATATCTGTTCTGTACAGTAAAGTATGGCATTCTCCAGGGTGTTATATCTGTTCTGTACAGTAAAGTATGGACATTCTCCAGTGGTGTTATATCTGTTCTGTACAGTAAAGTATGCATTCTCCATGGTGGTTATATCTGTTCTGTACAGTAAAGTATGGCATTCCCATTGGTGTTATATCTGTTCTGTACAGTAAAGTATGGCATTCTCCATGGTGTTATATCTGTTCTGTACAGTAAAGTATGGCATTCTCCATGTGGTGTTATATCTGTTCTGTACAGTAAAGTATGGCATTCTCCATGTGGTGTTATATCTGTTCTGTACAGTAAAGTATGGCATTCTCCATGTGGTGTTATATCTGTTCTGTACAGTAAAGTATGACATTCTCCATGGTGTTATATCTGTTCTGTACAGTACAGTATGACATTCTCCATGGTGTTATATCTGTTCTGTACAGTAAAGTATGGCATTATCCATGGTGTTATATCTGTTCTGTACAGTAAAGTATGACATTCTCCATGGTGTTATATCTGTTCTGTACAGTAAAGTAGGATATTCTCCATGGTGTTATATCTGTTCTGTACAGTAAAGTATGGACATTCTCCTCCATGTGGTTTATATCTGTTCTGTACAGTAAAGTATGCATTCTCCATGTGGTGTTATATCTGTTCTGTACAGTAAAGTATGGCATTCTCCATGGTGTTATATCTGTTCTGTACAGTAAAGTATGGCATTCTCCATGTGGTGTTATATCTGTTCTGTACAGTAAAGTATGGCATTCTCCATGTGGTGTTATATCTGTTCTGTACAGTAAAGTATGGCATTCTCCATGTGGTGTTATATCTGTTCTGTACAGTAAAGTATGGAATTCTCCATGTGGTGTTATATCTGTTCTGTACAGTAAAGTATGGTATTCTCCAGGGTGTTATATCTGTTGTGTAAAGTATGACATTCTCCATGGTGTTATATCTGTACAGTAAAGTATGACATTCTCCATGGCGTTATATCTGTTCTGTACAGTAAAGTATGGCATTCTCCCTCCATGTGGTGTTATATCTGTTCTGTACAGTAAAGTATGGCATTCTCCCTCCATGTGGTGTTATATCTGTTCTGTACAGTAATGTATGGCATTCTCCCTCCATGTGGTGTTATATCTGTTCTGTACAGTAAAGTATGGCATTCTCCATGTGGTGTTATATCTGTTCTGTACAGTAAAGTATGGCATTCTCCATGTGGTGTTATATCTGTTCTGTACAGTAAAGGATGGCATTCTCCATGTGGTGTTATATCTGTTCTGTACAGTAAAGTATGGCATTATCCATGGTGTTATATCTGTTCTGTACAGTAAAGTATGACATTCTCCATGGTTTTATATCTGTTCTGTACAGTAAAGTAGGATATTCTCCATGGTGTTATATCTGTTCTGTACAGTAAAGTATGACATTCTCCATGGTTTTATATCTGTTCTGTACAGTAAAGTAGGATATTCTCCATGGTGTTATATCTGTTCTGTACAGTAAAGTATGACATTCTCCATGGTGTTATATCTGTTCTGTATAGTAAAGTATGACATTGCCCATGGTGTTATATCTGTTCTGTACAGTAAAGTATGGCTTTCTCCATGTGGTGTTGTATCTGTTCTGTACAGTAAAGTATGGCATTCTCCATGTGATGTTATATCTGTTCTGTACAGTAAAGTATGGCATTCTCCATTGTGGTTATATCTGTTCTGTACCATGTTTTAATTTATGCTTCTAAAACAAGTTGTGGTTAAAGTTAACTTAAACGCAGTGTTTCTGTATATCCATAAAGGCAGCAATGTGTATCTGAGGCGAGAGCTTATGGCCTGGGGGGATAGTGTGAAGCTCAATTATGGGAAATCCCCCAAGGACTGCCCGTATCTGTGGCAACGAATGGAGGAGTACACCAGGATCTCTGCCAGGATTTTCCAGGGTCTCAGACTCGATAATTGCCACAGCACCCCCATCCATGTAGCCGAGGTAGGTTTCCATACTTGTTCTGTTTAGTCTGAGAATTTGATGCTGTTGCTCATTTATCACAAAGAACTTTGTACTAAATTAGCTGTTTATTTTACATAACTGATTTGATATGATTTGAAATGTGTATGGTTTACTTGATGTGGCATAGAATGCTTGGGAATGAGCAGGTGTGATATAGATTGTACAGGAATGAGTTGTGATACAGAATGCAGATGAATAATTGATGTGTTTGAGTTCACTTGAATAATTTATGTGATTCAGAGTTCACTTGAATAATTAATGTAGACGTTATGGACGCAGTTAGTAATCCCACATACCAAGTTGTGTTGGTTTTTATAAAATGGTATAAGTGCTGGTCATTCAGAAAGCAATGGCAAACTACTGAACGTAAACTTCCCAAGAAATCACAAAACAGCCAAAAATGTTGAGGTTGACTGTGGCGTCCTGTAAAGGATATGCAGCTAACTTTAACTTTTAACAGAATTCACTTGAATTATTAATGTGAATTCTGCGCATGAATTCCTGGACTTCTTACCCCTGTACTATTACACCTGGGTTGCCGCAGGGATGTGCCTTGTCCCCAGTGCTCTTTAGTGTCTACACCAGCAAAATCGCAGCTATTGAGACACCAGGTGTGGGTAGAATCTTGACATTTGCAGATGATGTGCTGGTGTACAGACAGGGCAGAGACAGGGCCAGTTTGGCGAAAGACTTACAGGTGGCGGTAAACAGGGTGGCGGAGTGGTGCTGGGATGCAGGGGCCATTATAAATCCAGACAAGGCATCAGTTGTGTGGTACTCCTTGGATAACCGGATCGTCAAGGCAGACGTTCCAGATATTATGTTGAATGGATGTCCTCTTAGTCGAGAGAGTAAATTGAAGTACTTGGGTATCACATTTGACAGGTGCTTTTCTTTTAAGGATCATGTGGAGGCTTTGGTGGTGAAGGCTGGTAGGGGACTTAATGCATTGAGGGCTATGGTAGCAACCGGGGTAGATCAGAGGATACTGTACAGGCTCTTTCAGCAGTTAATAATTTCTGTCATTGAGTATAGTTTGGGGCTGCTGACAGTATCAAAGAGCCAGCTTGAAAGGTTGGAGTGCATACAGAATGCTGACATGCGGTTAATCCTGGGGTGCACAAAGGACACACCAATTATCTGCATGAGGCATATCCTGGCGCTACCAACAATGATGGATAGGCACAGGGTCCATCGGGCCAAATGGTACCTGAGAGTTGCCGCAGACAGGGATCACCCGCTGCATGCAGCAATGGATATGGTTAAGGGTCATAGACTAAGACGAGGCAGGTCCTGGATGGCACAAGCAGAACTTTCTATAAGTCAGGTGTGTGATCTAGAGACCATCAATCGTGAAAGAGAGTGGGTGGAAGTTCCGGAAGATATGACGGATTGGCACAATGTAATAATAACACTGGGTCGTGAGTGCAGAGAATGGGCAGTAGGCCGCGCTGAGTTTGAAGTGCAACAGCTGATCCAGAGCAACACACATCAAGGTGACATAGTCATCTACACCGATGGGTCAGTGGTGAGAAACAGACGTAGTAGCTGGGGCATTATTGCAAAGGCTTATGGGCGAGTCTTGAAGAAGGAGAGTCTGGCATATGAGACTACGACCTCCAGCATGAGAATGGAGGTGGAGGCAGTAACAGCGGCATTCCGGTGGCTAGAGGAGACTACTGCAACACACGTTGTATTCATTACGGATTCTTCTTCTTCTTCTGCGTTCATCTGGAGTTTTTTTTCGGACGTGAATGCGTTGTGCCTGTTTACAGCAGAGCTGCATTCTTGCGCCGTTAGGTCGACACATCCGACTTCTGCGGGCATTTGTTGACCGGGTTAACCTTCCCAGGGATTACGGATTCAAAGAGTATGCTTAGCAAGGCGGAGAAAGGAATGTTTCATTTGGAATGGCTCTCATCGCTTCAGAGGTCACAGATCGTGAGAATTGTATGGATATTTTGCCCTGGCCATGCGGGTGTACGAGGGAATGAACAGGCTGATAGCCTAGCAGGGAAGGCACCCCTTGGTGGAATTTTGCCTATGGACAGGGGGGAGGTGGTCGTGCGCTTGTGGGACCAGGTGGAGAAGGCGGAGGAACAGATTGAGAACCCATATGTGGAAAGAATGAGATTGCGGGGGATCGGCAGGGGTTCTGGAAGAATCTCAAAACTGAGAGGGAAGACCAGGAGAACTTTTAATCAGATAGCGGTGGGAACGATTAGTAGTGTGACTCTTCGCTGGCTGTTGAACGAGGGGACGGAGCACATATGGGAATGTCCTGAGTGCAGTGATGTCGGTTCTTAACTCAACTCAACTCAACTCAACTGTGAATACAGAGTGCACATAAATAAGATATTGTCATAGTTTACATAGATACAGTGATGTAATACAGTATACATGAATAAATTGATGTAATACAGTATACATGAATAAATTGATGTAATACAGTGTACAATTTGATGCAGTACTGTGTATGTAAATAAGACACTGTGTAGAGATGTAGAGAAATTTACTTGAGTAACTGACTACAATATTTAGTGTACATAATAAATAAGTTAATGTAATCAGTGTTTATAAATAAAATAATATAATACAGCACATATAAATAAGTCCATGTACATCCCAAAAGGCGAACCCGGTTAACAATTACAGAGAAGTCAGATGTGTCAGCCAAAGATTCAAATATCTTAGCTCTATTGTAAACAGGTAAATGCAATTATGTCTGAAACAAAAACAAACACAAAAATATTGGAAGAACAAAAATATTGGAAGAATGAAGTCCTTGTGCAGAGAACCAGAGTGTACATGTAGAAATTGACATAAATGACGTTTAAAAAATATTGGACGAACAAAGAAGTAGTCCATGAACAGAAAACAAGAGTGCACATGAAGAAATTGACATGATAGAGTGCATAAGCAAGTTGACATGATAGAGAGAATCAAATTAATGAGAACAATTCTTCCTTGTCATACGCATTTCTAGCATATGCTAGACGTTGCTCGGCAAGTGAGGCCTGATCTGTATGTGATTGCTGAACTCTTCACCGGCAGTGAAAACTTGGACAATTTGTTCATGAATAGGCTTGGGATCAACTCACTCATTAGAGGTAAGAGTAAAACAAACCACAATGTTATGCTTCTGTGTATTAATTTTGATATTTCTGTGTCATTGAGTATGTGAGCTCCAGAAATAATGTTTATATTTGTATTATTATGCGGGAGTAAGCATTTAGATTTCACATTTTTTTTAAATTTTGGTTCTTGCTGAGGCAATTTTTCAGCATAGTTCTCATGGTTTTCATGTCTCTGTTTCACTTATTGTTCTAATTCTACACATTTTATTGCTCATGTTCCTCAAAGATTTAATGTTAATAATTTTTCTTATTGTGTCTCATGTCGCCAGTGTAAAAATAAATTTCTTCTTTGTGCTAATTTGTAGATCTGTAGCTGAATTTTTTTTTTTTTTTTAGAGCTGTATACAGTCTGCTTTGATTGAAAAAGAAATTAATGCTGCAACTAGTATCTAATTCTTGGTATTTAATAATACCACATGTCCCTCTGACCGCTTGGGTAGTGAGATCAGATACCATGTCTTCTCAAATAACACTGGAAATCAGAAAGTCCTGTGTGCAAGTTATGCATGTAAAAACCCCACTGCAGTTGGAAATCGCAAAGAGTCTGCCTTAAGGACAATGCCCTGACGAAATTGTTAGGAAAAGAAAACCTACCTACTGATAGATAATCAGTTACCTTGAATGGAATCTATCTAAAGGAAGGCAAATCTTACACACAAATGCATATTGAAGTCTGATTCACAGACCTTAGAGGTGCATAAGTAGGTGTGAAGCATTCCCCTCAAAAGAGGAACAAGGAAGCCGAAAAAGTAACTTATTTTGCCAAAATGTGGGGAAAGATATTTTTAATTAGTCTCTCATTCTGCAAAAGTATTCATAAGCTCAGACTGTTTTGTAACTAGTGTCTTATTATTCCAAGACATGGATAAGTTTTGTAACTAATATCTCATTATTCCAAGACATTAGTTAGTTTTGTGTCTAAATCTAATATCTCATTATGCAAAGACACAACCCCCACCCACCCCCCCCCCACCCCCACACACACACACACACACACACACACACACACACACACACACACACACACACACACACACACACACCACACACACACACACACACACACACACACACACACACACACACACACACACACACACACACACACACACACACACACACACACACACACCACACACACACACACACACACACACACACACACACACACACACACACACACACACACACACACACACACACACACACACACACACACACACACACACACACACACCACACACACACACACACACACACACACACACACACACACACACACACACACACACACACACACACACACACACACACACACACAACACACACACACACACACACACACACACACACCACACACGACACACACACACACACACACACACACACACACACACACACACACACACACACACACACACACACACACACACACACACACCACACACACACACACACACACACACACACACACACACACACACCACACACACACACACACACACACACACACACACACACACACCACACACACACACACACACACACACACACACACACACACACACACACACACACACACACACACAACACACACACACACACACACACACACACACACACACACACACACACACACACACACACACACACAAAATCTCTTGGGTAGTGAGATCAGAAACCTAGCCTTCTTGAAGTCCTGTGTGTAGATAGTTTTGTAATAATTATCTCTAAATAAAATAGATAAGTAACTATATAAAGTAATAAGTAAGTGTTGATGGTTTTGTAACTATTGCTTCAAAATATAAAGACATAAGTATGTATTCTGTACGTTTTCTTTGCATCTATTTGTTTCAGAGGCCATGGTTGCCTGGAATGCCCATGAGCAAGGCCGTTTGGTGTACAGGTATGGCGGTGACCCAGTGGGAGCGTTTATTCAGCCCAGAGTTCAGCCTTTGATTTCATGTGTTGCCCATGCTTTATTCTTTGACCAGACCCACGACAATGAGTCCTTGATTAAGAAACGATCAGCTTACGATGTCTGGCCAACAGGTGCTCTGGTGACCATATCCAACTGTGCTATAGGCAGCAACAGGGGTTTTGATCAGATGGTTCCCATTCATGTAAGCAGAGGCCGTAAAAGAATGTAACTCTTTTGTATAATGTTGCCGCATTTGGTAACAATGTTACTTGTCTGGTATTTGGAAACAATGTTTGCTTCCTTGAAATCTTTTTTTTAATTTTGCGCTCACTGACTTTGAACTCAAGTGTGGTCCATACACACTATTTATAGTAGTGATGGACTGAATTTTGCATGTGGATTAGCTTTCTTTATTAACAGTGTCCCCTCACCATCAGGTGAACCCACTCCAACTTCAGATGTACTTGTAATTTACATCCCCAAGTCAAGGACAACAGGTCAACATTTTAGTCCAGCTGTTTGGTGTAGGGGTGGAATCACTTACCCCGGCATCAGCACACCAGATGTTTAAGAACACGCGTTCCTACCCATTCGGCCATGCGGACCTGCATATGTTTGCTTCTGGGAAATTAGACATTGATAGTCAAGATTTTTTGAGGCACATTTTGAGGAGAAATAAACTTGAAAACTTAGTGAAGAAAGGCAAAAATGATGATGAAAGAACCAGAGGAAGGCATGGAGGTAAATACCTGAATGGCTTGGTACTATGGCATAATTGGGACAGGAACACAAACTTCATCCAGAACTGGAGATCGAGTGAGATGGTGAACTATCATCACCAGTGCTTTTGGCATGGCACATGGTGATGATAATGATTACATCCACATATTCTGCATTTTGTCTCCCAGTGGAGCTTGGGGGGAGGGGCTTCAGTCATGTCTGGCCAAACTGTCCTATCTTTAGCCATCTGTTGTTGTCTGTGATGGTGGAAGGGCGGGCAGCCTGTTTCACATAGACATCTTTTTCTCAAGCAGCAGTCCTTTGTAGAACATCACACTCATCATGGTTTGCTGAAAAGTCTCTCTATCGCTTGCCATTTCTCTCAACTCGAGCACCCTCAAGCCTAAGGTGTCTGCAGTGTCCTACATCCAACGTTCCCACATTTCCCTCTTCTGGTTCTCCCTTGACATATTAGGGTGGGAGTACAGGGCTGCTAGCATGCAGCTGATGCTTCTCCTGTTGTTCACTCATAGCTACGTTCCTGCCCCAGGAGATTTTACTACATCTATTAATCTGATAAATAATCAATTCTGTGAATCACCGTAAAAAAGAGCAGAATTATAGTTGATATAAAAACTCTTGTCTTTACCTGAACTAAATGATTATAAGTCTCTTCTTACCTGGGTTGATGCATTTATATCTAGTAGAATTTATATCAGATGTACAGGTTGTAAATGATGTATTATTCAGCTGCCTCCTCCTCTTCCTTCTTTTTCCTTTTTCTGTTTCGTTTTTTTTTAATACTTGTAAATTGTAAATGATATATTATTTAGCAACCTCCTCCTCTTCTTCCTTTTTACTTTTTCTGTTTCGTTTCCTATGCTTCTGCTTATGCTTCTGTCCTTCTTTTCCTCTCCTCTTCCCCCCCCCCCCCTTCTTCCTCTTGCCTCTTTTTCCTCCCTTTACTCCTCCTCTCTTCATTTTTGCTTTTCTTTTCTCCTCTTCCACTTGTTCATCTCCTCTTTCTTCTTCTGATCCTTCTCCATCTCCTCCACCTCTTCTTTTCTTTCTTTCTTTCTTTCTTTCTTTCTTTCTTTCTTTCTTTCTTTCTTTCTTTCTTTCTTTCTTTCTTTCTTTCTTTCTTTCTTTCTTTCTTTCTTTCTTTCTTTCTTTCTTTCTTTCTTTCTGTCTTTCTGTCTTTCTCTCTCTCTCTCCTTCCCCCTCCTTCTCTTCTCCTGGCACTGCAGCCTCTTCTTCTTCTCCCCCTCCTCCTTCCCATACCCCTGCTCCTTTCCTTCCTGCCACTCCTTCTGCAAGTACCTTGCAAACTGATATGGGCAGTTACATCTCTTCACAACCATGTCTAGTGTTGTTTTTCATTACTCCTACCAGTCGTTACATTACATTTCCAGATTTGTTTTTCTCTTCTGATGACATGGCTACCTTTCCAACTGCCTCATGTACCTTTGTTTTCCATTGTAGATTAACGTAGTGAAAGAAGCAAGGCTGTATACATCATGGACAGACAGTGAAAGTCCTGGGAGGTCGTACATCAACAGAAATTTTGGAATAACAGCTGGCGTGACAGAGCTGAACAGACTACATTATAGACTTGCCAGGGAAGGCTACTCACAGGTTAGACTGAGGTGTATCCTTGAGATACATCCTGTTATAAGCTTAGGTTAGACTGAGGTGTATCCTTGAGATACATCCTGTTATAAGCTTAGGTTAGACTGTACGATTATGATACATCATGTGGTAAGTTTAAACAAAGTTATCCATAGAGAAAAAATGAGAGAAAGGTTAGACAGAATAGGGTAAAAAGAGAGCATTAATAAATATGAGATAACCAGAGAAAATACACCTACAAACACACTGAATTATCAAAGGGTCACAAATTTGGCATGCATACACATCTTACTTGCGCTTTGTGTGTTACCAAGGCCCCAAAGGGGTAACGGAATAGTACCTGTGAAGGTTGTAAAAGGTGACTAAAGAAGATTGGGTTGAGAAAAAAACAAGCGGCCAACATCCAATCATTCATGACTGGCCTACAAAGGGCTTCTCATGCATAGTTATGGGCCTATACTCCACTAGGAGTCTTAAAATATTAGAAGAAGCATGTCTTACATTTGCTTTGCTAGGATTCATCTGTCACACATTAATTATATACTAATCTTTCACACATTAATTATATACTAATCTTTCACAACATTAATTATATACTAATCTTTCACACATTAATTATATACTAATCTTTCTCAAATTAATTATATACTGATCTTTCACACATTAATTATATACTAATCTTTCACACATTAATTATATACTAATCTTTCACAAATTAACTATATACTAATCTTTCACACATTAATTATATACTAATCTTTCTCACATTAATTATATACTGATCTTTCACACATTAATTATATACTAATCTTTCTCACATTAATTATATACTAATCTTTCACACATTAATTATATACTATCTTTCACACATTAACTATATACTAATCTTTCACACATTAATTATATACTAATCTTTCACACATTAATTATATACTAATCTTTCACACATTACTTATATGCTCAGCATTATACATGATAATATGATTTGACAGTAAACACAATAATTTGACACTGAGCATACACAGTATAGATATCATACATTATCACACATATACAAACCAACACATAAATTCCAACACCAAACAGGGGACACACACCCTTGCACACACCATGCACACCCCCATATACCCCACATACTTCCCACAGACACACCCCCATATAACGTACATGCTTTCTACAGACACACCCCTTTATAACCCACACACTTCTCATAGACACCCTTTGTATAGCCAATACATTTGCCACAGACACACCCCTTTATAACCCACACACTTCCCATAGAACCCTTTGTATAGCCAATACATTTGCCACAGACACACCCCTTTATAACCCACACACTTCTCATAGACACCGTTGTCTACCAATACATTTGCACAGAACACCCCATATAACTATGGACGCTTTCTACAGGACACACCCTTGTATAACCCACAACAATTCCATAGGACACCTTTGTATAGGCCAATACATTTGCCACATACACCCCCCCCCCCCCCCCCCCCCCCCCCCCCCCCCCCCCACCCCACCCCCCACCCCCCCCCACACAACCCACACACTTCCACAGCCACACCCCCATATAACTTGCGTGCTTTCTACAGACACACCCCCTTTACCCCCCACACTTTCCATAGACACCCTTTGTATAGCCAATACATTTACCACAGACACACCCCCACACAACCTACACACTTCTCACAGATACACCCTAGTATAACCCAAACACTTCACACAGATACACCCTAGTATAACCCAAACACTTCACACAGATACACCCTAGTATAACCCAAACACTTCACACAGATACACCCTAGTATAACCCAAACACTTTGCACAGACACACCCCCATGTAACGAACACACTCCTCACAGATCCCATACATACTCTCATATAACCCACACATTTCCCACATACACACACCCTTGTGCAACTTACTTCCCAAAGGCAGACACACAAATAGACCCAGATATAAACACTTGGAGGTAGAGAGAAAGATTGAGACAGGCATTATTTTTTAATGGTAAAAAAGGCAAGCATAATTGTTTCTTTGTATAGTATATGACAATATTTTAAAAAAAAACATCATTGTTCTATGTGAAAACATTTATTTCCAGCATTATCAAGGTGAACTTTAGTCAGAGAAGTCAGATCACGAGTATTTATGACTTACTCGGTGATATCAATGACCAGATATGACTGAGAAGCTAGATTGATGGAAGAACAACTCACAGACACAGGTGACATTTTCAACCAAAGTCTTTATCAACAGAACAACAAAAGTGATACACTCAACAACAACAAAAAAAAGACACAAAGAAATATGTGTTTCAACATTCAAGGATGTGACTTAGTAATTTCTCAGAAGAGGGGAGTTTGGCACCACTAATTGAATCAGTTGTCAGAGAAGGCATGGGAACTGTAACATAGATCTCTTGCCTGGTGAATTACCATAATGTTAATCCCACACTGAGTATTGATTATTCCATAATTGTAGCCCTCTAACTCACTCATTGGTTGATTTTATTGTTTAAAATATACAATAATAATTTTGTGATGACAGCAGTAAGGTGATAAAAGTTGATGCATTTATTAGACAGTCATTGGTTGATTTTATTGTTTAAAATATACAATAATAATTTTGTGATGACAGCAGTAAGGTGATAAAAGTTGATGCATTTATTAGACAGTCATTGGTTGATTTGTTTAAAATATACAATAATAATTTTGTGATGACAGCAGTAAGGTGATAAAAGTTGATGCATTTATTAGACAGTCAGAGTTATGTTGATTACAGAAATATTGTTTTTGTTAATTGCCAGGTGTTTGTAGATCAGGTTGATGCTAACACCGTGTCCGTAACAAGACACAGGCCTCAGACTCATGAGTGCGTGTTATTGGTGGCCAGGACCTCATTTTCACATCCTGGCAACCCAGACGACCAGGGCTACATAAGACCAATAACAGTGCAGGGTAAACATTGTTGTTTGTTGTGTAGATCTTTCTGTACGAATCAAACCTTCTTGCATTGAAGAGTTTCTTCAAGTAAACACGTTAATGTTCTGGATAAATGTTATGCAGAAAGCTCTTCACAAGTTGTAGCCAGTTTTTCCTTCACTTAGTGAGATGATGTAAGCAGGCAGCAAACCCTCGTCTGACCGTGCACATGATATTTTTAGCACAGCTCCCTATCAACTTTTCTAGGGCATCTGCAGTATCCACAAGCAAACGTGTTAATTATCTGGACACATTTTAAGCAGAAAATAGCCACATGGGCTTTGGATTAATGTTTGTTGACAATGACAATTCATTTGTGCTATGCTGAATCATATCATCTTGTCTTGTTCCTCTTGTACCTTGCAGTGTCGAGGTGCTTTAACATTGCCGGGTCTGTTTCCATTGGGGTCAGTCCAATTATGCTTCTTTCTTTTCCTTTGAGCAGTAGGAAAAATCCTCTCCTGGCTTGCTAGCCAATTGCAGTTTTTATTTTAAATTTCTGAGCTAGGAGAGGGGAAGGAGAGCTCTCCAGCACAGCCCTCATGGAGAGGGTACTTCAGTAATGGATTGGGATTAAAGACTTTAAACCAGCCTCACTTCTATAGACGCAAATCCTGTTCAAGGGTCACATCACCTGAAGCCAATGCATCAGACTTAAGTGTGAAAACTCACAATCTTCCAAAGGATTCTCAACTAACCAAATAGAAATGTCTTCCTACATTGAATAGTTTCAGCTAAACAAACACTTCAATGTTCTTGATACATTGAACATCCACCTGCATTTTCTTCTACTCGTTTCACCAATGGCACTCACCAATCACAACTTGTTCTTCGGTGCTCACCAGTTTCGTCACCCCACATTGTGCCAATGACTGGGCAGAGGAGCACGGTTGGGAGATTTCAAGCCTTTACCTGCTGCAAGGAAATGCAACCTAAAGACTAAATATCATGGCAGAGCAGACCAGGCCCTAAGTCTTGGTCGGCAACAGGTCTAGGATTGAAACTCCAACAGACGGACAGTAAGAGCATTGCTTTGCTGATCTGGCAGTTTCTGCAGTTTATCTTGCTCTAGATGTATTGGAAATGATGCTGGATGGATTGAGACGGTGGCATGGAGGAATATCAGCAGCAGTGTTGATCCAGAAAACCAAAGACCGAGATCTGTGGAGAGCCATGAACGCCTACGCCAGCTGGCACGACACTTGATGATGATGATGATGATGATGATGAGATGTATTGGTGTTACCTTTCTTCTGGAGTAAACTAGGCAGGCTGAGATATGGTTCATGCTGCACGAGCAACATATGGTCTCTACAGCTCAGCCCAGGCTTTGTGCTCTGGAGAGGTGTAACTCCATCCCTTGTCCCCGCTAGGGGTTGTAGTTATTACGCCTTTTTTGAAGCACAATGTAGCAAACTATTGTTTCTCAAGACTGCAAGGTGCCAGTGTAGTGTGCATTTTCTTCTATACGTTAAGTGTCGTCCACACCTTTTAGCTCACCCCCAGCGGAATCAGCTGCTCCAGATGTGGGCCCTTTGTTTCTTTTGCTGCTCTTTCCTTCATTCTCAGAGAACATTCACTACATGATGCTTTTCATAATATAGCTTGCTGCCCGAAGGAGTGGCAGCAGCCAGTTCGCTCAGCCTATTCGAATTCCTTGTGGACCTGCCTGCCTGGTGCAGAGCAGGGAGAAATCCAACCCACATCAGAATACCTGTTATGTGTGTGAAGCTGAGGGAGGGAATACAACTTGTAAAACCCATGTCCAAATTAAGAAGATAATGGCAAAGCAACTCATTTGTGTCTGGTTGCCTTATATATTTTGTAGAGATGTAGTGGTATAGTTGTTAGTTGTTAATGAATAAAATATCTATGTATGATTTTTCTTTCTTTTGTGTGTGTGCGTGCGTGCGAGCATGCGTTCGTGCGTGCGTGCGCATGTGTGCATGTGTGCGCGCACGATAATCTTTTGGTTACTTGACAGCGAAGAGTGGGGAAAAGACGACCATAGGAGGCATACAGTTATTTTGATTTCTACTGGTGGACTTCTCTGACTAGATAGAAATACCAAATACAAATTAGGAAGAGCTTGCAGGCAGCGACACAATGGTTTCTGAGGTGAATGTTGCAGCCAGAATAATTAACGATTGTCTGGAAGAGGCTAAGGCAAGTAGAACATTGTACGCAACTATAAGAAAGAGACAAACAATGTTCTTTGGTTATATAATGAGAAGAGAAGCATTGAAGAACATCATGATGACTGGAACAATCAGTGATAGAAGAGGCAGATAGAGAGACATGATGGCATAAGATGTTTGCATGGGGGCATGTCACTAGGAGAATTAATCCACACCAGACCTGTGGAGAAACATCAGCACCTGAGCCATTTAACAGAGCACATGATTATGATGACTATCTGGCACCTTGCAGTTTTGACAGACGATAGTTTGTAAAAGGAAGTTATGTCTCTATGGCACAAAGTCTGGGCTGAATTTAGAGACCATGCTTTGCTCATGCAGCATGATCCCTCTCTCTGACTGCCTAGTTTACTCAGAGGAAAGTAACACCAATACGTCTGGAACAAGACAAGCTGCAGAAGCTGCCGGATCAGCAAAGCAGTTCTCTCACTGTCCACCTATCGGAGCTTCCATCCTAGACCAGACCAGTTGCCGACCAAGGCTTAGGGCCTGGTCTTCCCTGCCATGACGTTTATTCTTTAGGTTGCATTTCCTTGTAGTAGGTTAAGGCTTGTACCTTCCCAATTGCACTCCTTCGCCTAAAGCCGTTGGCACAATATGGGGCGTCGGGTTTGGTGATCGCTGCACAACATTTGGCGCTAACAGAAAGCAGGTAGTACCGTCTACTGTCATATGGCAGCTTGGTCATATCTGAGACCTGACATTAATGATAGTGATGACGTGCATGATTACTCAGAAATTTTTTGTAATTCGTTTCACACAAATTTTGTCTACTTTGTTTTATTTTTGAGCAGGGAATCTTGATGAAATTATCCTGGAAGGAAAACTCCGAAAAACAGACCTCTTTAGCTACAAGCAAGACGACGAATACATTAATGGATTGCCAGATTACTACCTGCAGCTTCGAACTCACATCAGCCCACATGACAGCCATATAATCACCACTAGACTTCTGGATAACGGACAGACAAATGAGATTTCTTTTAAGTCTCTCACCCCTGGCAGTGTTGTGGTTATTAAGTAAGTGTGAGCTCAGGTTATTCAGTCTTTATATGAAGCATGTCAAAAAGAAAACTCTAACCTGCACAGTTTGCGGTGACTGCTTAGGCTTAAGACTCTCCTGCCATACACTGCAAGGTACTATATTGGCAATAAATGACAGTTTGGCAGTTGTGAAACATGTTGGACATGTCACTCAATCACAAATCCAGCTTTGTGACTGCCTGTCAGTTATTCTTAGGAAATTAATGTGGTGGTTACTCCTTGCTCTCCATATCCACATTAGAGTTTACTTTTTATAAATATTCTATTGTGGGTAAAGGTAGCAGAAACTGCCGTTGAGGTGTCAAGTGTGAGGCTTTCACATAGGTCATGGCATAATGAGCTGGGGGAGTTCCCTTCCAGACAATGCCCTGAAAATTGTCACTTACAGCATAACGGGCATTGAGCTGATGAGAGGAGACAACTTGGCAGCATTGGGATCAACAACAAGAATGCATATGTGATTGAGATTGTTAAAAACATTTGAAAATATAGTTAATAATTCTGGGAAAAGGGACAACATGCATTTGTGAGTGACAGATTCATTCAGTTTTTTTCTTCCCTACCTTGAAGCATAGTCTGGTGTTATTTTTGTTTGTTTACAAGTTACACACTAAATTATTTTGCTGACCAGTGTTGGTGGGTTATTTCATAAGAAATCTTATGTTTTCTTAAACTGGGCCCAATGGGGCAAAAATTGTATTGCTGCTTGTTCACAGTGTTAATGTATTGGATAGCCAAAATGAGAAATCTCAATGTTTTGAAAGAGGTTAAGACACAACGACAACTTATCACAAACATCAGAAAGAGACAGTCATGTTTGGGTCATATCGTGAGAAGAGAACAACTAAAATATGTTGCAACAACTATAACGATTTGTGGGCAGAGAAATAGAGGAAGACATGAAAAGAAGATTATTTACAGCCTTCTGTTATGGCACAGAAAGGTGTCAGCACATGAATTGATACTGTGCTGTTGAAGGTCAAAAGATATGAAACATGATCACCTATGTCAGTCAGCAAGGGACTTGATGATGATGAATGTATTGTTGAACTACTTGCCTTGGTGAACTGGCCAATCATGACAACAGTGAGTAATGTGTATAATATTGAGTTGATTGTGATGAAAGCTGAAACAATGACATCTTTAGGGTGCATTACTGCAACAGTTCTGTCAAGTTAGCATGTGCAACTGTGCTGCTATCAGTAGATATACATATGGGCCCTGAGGTTGCAAGAAGAGAATTGGTTCTCACACTGGCCAAAACATGGGAGCATTTCTCTGTATTGTGGCTTATCCACAGACTGGGTCTCCAGTAGATGGAAAGTTCCAGTACTGGTCTTGCACACCCTTCTGGTTTCTGTGCTTTGAGACAAGGGTAGGATTTCTCTGTAATACAGTTCCTATGGAAATAGTACATTAATACCCAGGAAGGTTAACCTGGTCAACAAATAACTGAAGAAGTCGGGTGTGTCAGCCGAAAGGTGCAAATATCACAGGCACAATGCAATTACATCTAAAACAACGTTCCGGACGAACGCAGAAGAAGAAGTATTTTGGTACTGGGTTGGAGGAAAGACCTACACCAACCTCCCTCTGATAGATTCAGACCTTTTTCAGGACTTAACCCTACCAGACTGCTGTACCGATTTTTCTGTAATTTCCTAATCTGCCGCTATACCACTCTACCTAATTTTCGGTATTTTGCCTAGTACGTGAAAAAAAATGTGTCACAAACTGAAAATAACCAACCAATCATGGTCAAACCTCATGGTAGCCATTGCAAATGTCTGCCCCCATAGGTTTGAATTGACTTTGTGTGATTTAACGCGAAAAAATTCTTAAAATTCACAATGATGAACCAAGCACTTCAACAAGAAAGCGAAGTAGGTCTAGGCTTTTCACAGTCCAACAGGTGATCGATACTTTGGTTTATTCAGACTGGATTGGCACACAAAGGTGGAATATTGGCGCTAGATGAAAGGTAGACCTATTTTCTACAATGCCTCCAAGTTTCATCTTATTCAAAGCACTTGTTTGCATGTAACTAACATTTTTCTATATCATGTTGGTTTTTTCTCTTTAATGCTCAGTAGCCCAGGTATAGGGGACAGTTAAGTTCAGGGCCTCAGGTCTGGTAGGGTTAAACAAATTGAATGTTGATGCCCTGAACTTAAGAGTTTAATCTCATGTCTTCCAGGGGATTTACAAACAACGCACTGATTTCAAATGTCTGTTACATCACTGCTTTCATTTGTTCTTTCTTTCCCAGATGCTCTTTGCCAGTGCAGTCAAAGGGTGCTGTTTTAGAACTGCGCCGTGGTTTGGGTCAGTTTGGCTACATGATGCGGTCATATAGTGGCCACACCATGTTTGATGAAACTCTGGACAAGTCCAACTTCCGTGCTATCGTGGAGAAACTGACACTGGCTGATCTAAACCGATGTCTGTTTCGAATAGATCAAGAAGAGAAGGATGACTGTTACGGTTTTGGCACTTATGAAGTTCCTAACCATGGGCATTTGGTGTATTGTGGATTGAGAGGTAGGCTCTTTTTCTTTTGTGTTGTGAAATAGCTTCTGCAGATTGCGTGGTGCTCGTATTGTTTTGATGCCAGTGATTATACTGGTTCTCAGTCCAAACAATGTAGAGTACAAAATAGATGGATGTAGCATAACTGGGTGCTAAGCATAAGCACATTTTTCTTCTACTTTTGCTGTGTATCCCCCATTGGGGCATGGGTCCTCAACCAACTACTCCAAGCCCTCCTACAAGCCAGCCTCAAGCCCAGCCCTCCCTAGTTGTCTTTTATATCATGCTTGGTTGGTTACAGTGTTAGTATTCTTTGCTTCCCTTATGGGTGCCATTTATCTTACGGATATTGCACATAATTCTAGGGCAAACATAGGAATGGCTGTTATGTAGGGGGAATTGACAAGTATAGGAATCTGACTAAAAAAACTCAACAGTAGGAAGACAGAAGCAGATACACATATGGATGTTGTAACCAAAGTCTTTGTAAATGAACAAAAAAACAGGAAATATTGATGCTTGGTTGTAGATAGAAATATACTGTCATAAAAAAAAAACTAATGAGAATAAACACACAAAGACACACAAAACATGGAATGATGCCAGATAGAAGATCATGGCAGTAGTGAAAAGGTGAATGACTCCTTTCAAGCTAATATATGTGAAACAAAATACACAGATATAAAAACAAACATTTTGACCAGTCTTTGTCAACAAACAAGCAAATTGAAGCGAATTATTGTTACTGGATGCTCTATGGATCTGTTCTCTCTGTTACCTTCCAACACTTAGACACACTCTATTTCTTACCCTCTGTCTGCCTCTTTCCTCTCTCTCCCTGTCTCTCTTTCCCCTCTCTCCTCTCTCATACAGTCACATACTTATAATTAGTTACAGAGGATGGAAGTGACGTGTAGGGCTAGTATTTGTGCATGTAATTATAGCTCAGCGTGATCTTCTTTCAGGCATCCAGCATGTGCTCTCTGTAATCCGCCCCAACAATGACCTTGGCCACCCTCTGTGTGGTAACCTGCGCGATGGAAACTGGTTGGCTGATTACATGGGTGCTCGCCTCAAGCCACACAAAGATCTGGAGAATGTAAGTATTCCATGCTGGTTGTGCAGGGTGTATTGTAGAGTTGTGTGAGATCAAGTCACATCACCACATTCTAGTGCTGAAGAGGAAACAAAATTGTTAACTTTGCTGTTGGTTGGGAAAGGAATAGGGAGAGAGAGCCAAAGGGCACTGGTCTCTCTCTCTTTCTCTCTCTCTCTCTTCTCTCTCTCTCTCTCTTTCTCTCTCTCTCTCTCTCTCTCTCTCTCTCTCTCTCACAGTGTTGGTGGCTAATTAATTAACACCGTGACCACTCTGTTGGTAGCTAGTTTATATACAGCCTGAGCCACTCTGTTGGTAGCTAGTTTATATACAGCCTGGACTACTGTTGGTAGCTAGTTTATATACAGCCTGGAATACTGTTGGTAGCTAGTTTATATACAGCCTGGACCACTCTGTTGGTAGCTAGTTTATATACAGCCAGGACTACTGTTGGTAGCTAGTTTATATACAGCCTGGACTACTGTTGGTAGCTAGTTTATATACAGCCTGGACCACTCTGTTGGTTGCTAGTTTATATACAGCCTGGACTACTGTTGGTAGCTAGTTTATATACAGCCTGGACTACTGTTGGTAGCTAGTTTATATACAGCCTGGACTACTGTTGGTAGCTAGTTTATATACAGCCTGGACCACTCTGTTGGTTGCTAGTTTATATACAGCCTGGACTACTGTTGGTAGCTAGTTTATATACAGCCTGGACTACTGTTGGTAGCTAGTTTATATACAGCCTGGACCACTCTGTTGGTAGCTAGTTTATATACAGCCTGGACCACTCTGTTGGTAGCTAGTTTATATACAGCCAGGACTACTGTTGGTAGCTAGTTTATATACAGCCTGGACTACTGTTGGTAGCTAGTTTATATACAGCCTGGACCACTCTGTTGGTTGCTAGTTTATATACAGCCTGGACTACTGTTGGTAGCTAGTTTATATACAGCCTGGACTACTGTTGGTAGCTAGTTTATATACAGCCTGGACTACTGTTGGTAGCTAGTTTATATACAGCCTGGACCACTCTGTTGGTAGCTAGTTTATATACAGCCTGGACTACTGTTGGTAGCTAGTTTATATATAGCCTGGACTACTGTTGGTAGCTAGTTTATATACAGCCTGGACTACTGTTGGTAGCTAGTTTATATACAGCCTGGACTACTGTTGGTAGCTAGTTTATATACAGCCTGGACCACTCTGTTGGTTGCTAGTTTATATACAGCCTGGACTACTGTTGGTAGCTAGTTTATATATAGCCTGGACTACTGTTGGTAGCTAGTTTATATACAGCCTGGACTACTGTTGGTAGCTAGTTTATATACAGCCTGGACTACTGTTGGTAGCTAGTTTATATACAGCCCGGACTACTGTTGGCAGCTAGTTTATATACAGCCTGGACCACTCTGTTGGTAGCTAGTTTATATACAGCCTGGACTACTGTTGGTTGCTAGTTTATATACAGCCTGGACTACTGTTGGTAGCTAGTTTATATACAGCCTGGACCACTCTGTTGGTTGCTAGTTTATATACAGCCTGGACCATTCTGTTGGTTGCTAGTTTATATACAGCCTGGACTACTGTTGGTAGCTAGTTTATATACAGCCTGGACTACTGTTGTTAGCTAGTTTATATACAGCCTGGACTACTGTTGGTAGCTAGTTTATATACAGCCTAGACCACTCTGTTGGTTGCTAGTTTATATGTGTCATGGTGCAGTGGTATGTTAAAATGAAACTTATCTTGTCTGTGGTCTTATCAGACAGCAATGACATTATGACCTGTTTTTGTTACTAATGCGAATTGTGTATAAAGAGTGAAGTGTATAAAGAGTGGTAGTGAACCGGCAAGTTGCCATACATGAACATTTCATTAAGAACACAAAGCATTTGTTTAACCATCACAGAACTGGTATGATCAGTTGGTATATGCTGGTGGAGATGTTAAGGAGGGGATCGGAGCAACTATGTACCTCAGTGAAATGAGACTGTTACTAATCATTAATAAATAGTTTCATGTGATCTTTGCAGCTGGGCAACTGGTATGAGTCAGTATTTGCCAACCTGAAGAAGTTGCCACGGTTTCTGGTGCCTTGTTACTTTGATGCTGTTGTCACTGGAGCATACATGGTGCTTCTGGAGCAGGCCTCTTTTCTCATGTCAGAGTAAGTTGGCATGTGTTACCTCTTTTTGTCTCATAAAACAAAAGTAATAGTTCCCTGAGAAGCATTAGGAATATGGTAGGTAAAAAAGTGAAGAACACATGTACACGCCTTAAAGGCACATTGGGCATACTGTGCCAGACCCATATGTGTATAGGCCATCAGCACTCAGTGGGTGATATGGTCAGTATCACATGGCCACCTTTACTTCTCAAGACATTTCTGGGCACTCATTTTAGGCTGGGTCGACCTGGGAGCAAGGTCAATTTTTTTAAATCCAATTTCGCCCTGATGCATTTTGGACCCCTTGACCATTGGGCCAGCACACAAGTGTCTAGCCACCACACTACCACAGGACCTGTTAGGAATAGATGCTGGGCTCATATTTGTATAGACTAATGGGCACTGGATGGGTGGTGTGGTCAGTAGTAGTCACATATTTGTATAGACTAATGGGCACTGGATGGGTGGTGTGGTCAGTAGTAGTCACATATTTGTATAGACTAATGGGCACTGGATGGGTGATGTGGTCAGTAGTACTCACATATTTGTATAGACTAATGGGTGATGTGGTCAGTAGTACTCACATATTTGTATAGACTAATGGGTGATGTGGTCAGTAGTACTCACATATTTGTATAGACTAATGGGCACTGGATGGGTGGTGAGGTCAGTAGTACTCACATATTTGTATAGACTAATGGGCACTGGATGGGTGGTGTGGTCAGTAGTACTCACATATTTGTATAGACTAATGGGCACTGGATGGGTGATGTGGTCAGTAGTACTCACATATTTGTATAGACTAATGGGTGATGTGGTCAGTAGTACTCACATATTTGTATAGACTAATGGGTGATGTGGTCAGTAGTACTCACATATTTGTATAGACTAATGGGCACTGGATGGGTGATGTGGTCAGTAGTACTCACATATTTGTATAGACTAATGGGCACTGGATGGGTGATGTGGTCAGTAGTACTCACATCAACCACCTCTTCTTGCCAGTACATCTTCTGGCACCCATGTTAAGCTGGCTCCAGCTGGGAACTCAGGTCATTTTAATTTAATTGCTTAGATATGGATTCAAATCCATGACCTCTGGGCTGGTGGGCAAGCATGTTCACCCTTGCGTTACTGTGACTCTCTACAGGCAGTATGTTAATCTAATTTATTGTAGTTGTGAAGTTAACTCCTCCAGTTATTTTGAACTGTGTTCTGTCACACATGTTTATTATTTTATCTTCTAATCCAGATAGTTATTATTGTAAGCTAGGAAATGCCAGGAATAGAAAGAGTTAAGAAATGTATGTGACTATTACGTAACCAAAGATCACATGCATTTTTCACAGTGAGAATGCATTTGTTAACTTTTAATATATATACACAGTAAAACAACACAGATTCAATATGATGCTCTGGAAATCATGTGGACTTGAAAACTTAGTGACAGCTGGTAAACGTGATGGGAAAAAGAAAACAGATTCCCTCTGATGTGACTCCACCTTATAGAGGGGGGGAGGAAATTGCTGGTTCCAGTGACCTCTAGAGCTATGCTGATGGTAGTGCAGTATTGGTAGGTCGGTCAATGGATAGAGAGATACAAACCTGCTGCCTTGTAGGGATACTGAGGACAGTCAAAGGCTTGGGAAAGGAAACTCCCAAAGAGCCTTTTTGGAGTCGAAAGTACTCAGCCACAGCTTTGATAAAACAGTGCAACACATCTCACCAAATGATGATAACAAAAAGAAGACAAAGACACTAACCCCTGTTGGTTTGGTCAACTGACATAATTATCAGTCAAACAACATAGATCTGATTTGATCTGATGCTCTCAAGATCATGTTTGAGGTAACCCTTAGTGCCCAGGCTAACCCTCATGCCACGTGATAGTGATGCGTTTAACCAAGATGAATGTATGTGTTTGTATGTAAATTAATTATGGCATTTCAACGATTTCTTTGTTCACAGTTTTATCAAAGATGGATCCCATTTTGTGCAGGCTCTCAGCATGACCTCGCTACAAGTTGTTGGTTACACCTGCCAGGCCCGTCTTCCCTTTCTTTCAGCCAGACTGACCCCTCCACCCCGACAAGAGTTCAACAGCCACAACAAGCAACTGGAGCAGGCTCCACTTTCCATGTCAGCTGGTAGGCCTGTGTTTCATATTTTCCGTGGGGTGAAATTGTTGCAGCTTGTTTCTTCTTTGTCATTCTTTTGAATGTTTGTCTACATTTTCAAACCTCTGTAGATCTCCTATGAGAAAGTTTTGTTGTTGGTTTTGTTGACTTTGTATTACTGGCATAATCAGTTATGATATTTATTTATTTATATTTTTCTATTTTTTAAAATTATATCTCGCTTTGAGGAATTTAGTTGTAAATAAAGAAGACGCAAACAATAGGTTGCACAATTTATTGCCTGGCATTTTTTTGCTGCATCTCAGGTACATACTATAGAAGCCATGCAGCTTAAAGCAAAGCAAGACATAAATTCTTCAAGCTGAAATATACAACACTGATGAAGGATTCATATTTTGTTTTGTTATTATAATAGCCATCCTGAGAAAGCTAAGTGGAACCACATCTGGAGCCAGTGGGAAAATACTTAGCAAAGTTTATCAACAAAGCATACGGCCACACCTGGAATGCGGGTCAACTGTGTGGTGTTCAGTACCAAAAACCACACTACAAGAGCTGGACAAGGTGCTAAATCAAGCACTTAGAGTCACCACAGGAGGAATGAGATCAACCCCTATAGTGGAAATGGAGAAGATGGGGAGGACACAAGCACTGAGAGAGCACAGAGATACAAAAACTCTAATACAAGCAGAAAAGTTCCTCAGCTTGCCAGGCCACACTATGAAGAACAGATTTGAAAACTTAGCTATGGGGCGGTTGAAAAGTAGTAGTTTTATCCACCAGGCCAAACGACTCTGCAGAGAAACCACCGATCTGCCCACAGTTGGTATCCCCCTGACAACTATTCCAGAGCGAACTCCATGGACAGATGAACATAGACTATCACTACAAATCCAGACAAAAGAGAGGAATATTTGACAAGGAAGAACAGAACAGTGTACAGTGCAGAACAGCCACTCTCAGCTTCCTTGATGAAGAATACCCACAGGACCTCTGGATCCGAGTCTACACAGATGGGTCAGCACAAAATGCTGTTCGAAATGGAGGAACGGAAGTGTACATAGAATACCAAAATCATACTAGGGACACGGCCAGAGTATCAACAGGAAAATACTGCCATAACTATGATGCTGAAGTTGAGGCAATCAAGATAGCAACTGAGAAATTACTAAATACCAGCAATGGTACACAACCTGTGGTGCTATTGACAGATGCAAAATCAGTACTCGAGGCGCTCTTGCCTGGGAAATTGCCAGTACTAAGGACACTACTTTCTGAACTTAGCAGTAAGCATAAGGTCACCATACAGTGGATACCATCCCACTGTGGAGTACCCGGAAACGACAGAGCTGATCAATTGGCTAAGGAAGGAGCCAAAGAAGAACAGCCTGATGTGCCCGTTACATACCACCAAAAGAAAAGAATGATCAAATCAGTCAGAAAGCCACCAAAACCTGCCCAAGATGACTACCACATTATGGATAGACCAGAACAAGTCATTATTCTGCACCTCAGAACAGGACACAATAGATTACGCAACCACATGTATACAAAATTCAAGACTGGTGAATCAGTCATGTGCACATGTGGATTGGCGTCACAGACACCAGAGCACATACTCCAAGACTGCCCAAAATATAACATATCTAGGTAAACCTTCTGGCCTAGAGAGACAACAGTGGAAGATAAACTCTATGGACTGCTAAGGGAACTAAAAAAGACAATTAAATTCATACAAGAGACAACTTTGCAGATATAGACATATTTCAAGCAAACGAAAGAAGAAGTAGTTCAGTGAGTAGTGGGGATAGCATGGGAACCCTGATTTTAGTAGTTCAGTGGGTAGTGGGGATAGCATGGGAACCCTGATTTTAGTAGTTCATGGGTAGTGGGGATGGCATGGGAACCCTGTTTTTCAGTGGGTAGTGGGGAATACCATTGGACACATGATTTTAGTAGTTGGAGTGGGTAGTGGAGATATCATGGGAACCCTGATTTTAGTAGTTCACTGGTTTGTTTAAAGACTACATATCCACTTCCTGTCTTCAGGGTTTCCACACTTTGGAGCTGGTTACATGAGAAACTGGGGCAGAGACACCTTCATTTCAGTCCGTGGCCTACTTATACTCACTGGACGTCATGAAGAGGCCAGGTAAGATGACAGATTTACTTCCTCGTTCTACTAAAATAACTGTGTGCATGGTGGAAGTTGTCTTTGTGCCATATCCCAGACAGCCCTGGTCCTAGAAGGTGTCTCTAGCATTTCCCATCTCATTGGCAATAGCTTCAGTGAAACTTATTTTACTTCTATTGTTCCTCCTCCCCTTCTCTTTATATCTGTCTTTGTTGGTCTGTCTTGTTTCCTTCTTTTATTATAGTAGGTGTCAATTTTCTAGCCATTCACATCTCTTTGGCAGCTAGCTTTTATGGAATTGTTTTTACTTCTATTGTTCCTCCTTCCCTTCTTTCAATATATGTCTGTGTTGGACTGTCTCTCCTTTTCCCATCTGTCTCTGTCTTTCTGTACCCCTGTCTCTTGATCTCACTGTATTTCTGTTTTTCTCTCATTCTTCTGTCTCTCTTTCTGTCACTCTCTTTCTGTCACTCTCTTTCTCCCTTCTCGGTCTCTGTTGTCACTCTCTTTCTGTCACTCTCTTTCTCCCTTCTCTGTCTCTTTTCTCTCTATCACTGTCTTTCTCTCTTCTCTCTCTGTCTTTCTGTATCCATGTATGTTGATATCACTGTATTTGTTTCTCTATTCTCTGTGAAAGTCTTTTCCCCTTCTCTGTCTGTCTGTCTGTCTGTCTGTCTGTCTGTCTGTCTGTCTCTCTCTCTCTCTCTCTCTCTCTCTCTCTCTCTCTCTCTCTCTCTCTCTCTCTCTCTCTCTCTCTCTCTCTCTCTTCCCCCACCCTCCCACCTTTATCTCATTTTCCTTTAAAAAACAATATTAATTTCTCAGTCTATTTATTATATTAATACACATTAATCAGACTATATTCCAGCATGCCCATGGCATCTGTGGTATGTCTTGGCCAACTTGTTACCTGACACTGACACAAAGTCTCTAAACCCAAGTTGTGAGTTGTTGATATTCTTGTTAAATGACCAAACCATCTGGTACTGTTTTTAAATATAGTCTAGCACCTTAAGAGCTGCAGTAGTGCACTGGCTAGCATGCTTGCTACCTGCCCAGTGGTCATATGTTCGATTCCCACTGAAGTGAATTTTTAAAATTGACCTTAGCACCCAGGCTAATCCAGGTTTAATATAGATACCAGGAAATTCCCAGAACAAAAGTGGCCAGCATGATATTAACCACATCACCCATTGAGGCTGCTAGGATGTCACTGCTTCACAGTATTTAACTAAATAGATCCCATCTCTTCTGGCCAGCCAGAGTTCCATTAGCCTCAGTTTCACTGTAAGTTTCTCAGTGTGTACCCCTTAGAGATGGAGTTGATTTTGATTTACTACAGGTCATTGGTAGGTTTGCTCATTTTCACTTTTTTCCCCCCTTAAAAGAAGAGCAGAATCATGTTGCTAAAGAACCATGACTCCAAATCTAGTACTGGACCTTAGAGGAATAGTGACAATTAAAAATGTCTGTGTGCCCAAAGTGCTGTATCTCAAATCATGGCACTATAGTTTCTGGCATGTTGTTTTGTTTTCTTTCAAAACAAGATTAGAGTATATTGCTGTTGTTTCTTGCTATTTCCTCTCTAAACAAGAGTGTAGTTTAATGCTGCTATTTCTTGCTGTTCTCTTTCAATAAAAACAAGGTTTAAAGACAGAGGATCAACTTCACTGCACTGATTTTTATTCCATCTGGCCTTTCTATGGAGCAGTCTGCTGTAAGTGTCACAATGAGTACGAACTCCATAGCTCCAGTGACACACTCCAGGAGTCTCCAAGAACACTGCACTTGTGAACCTTATGATATAGCCTGGAAATGAATCCGTAACTTTCAAAGTTTATGGCAGATGGTTTAGCCACTCACCATGGAGACCCACAAATACAAGATTAGTGTAATGCTGCCATGTATTTCTGTTTCCGTTCACCACAAGATGATAGTATAATGCTGATTCACCTGTCTGCAGACACATCATACTGTCCTTTGCTGGCACACTTCGACATGGTTTGATTCCTAACTTGCTGAACGAAGGTAAGGGTGCCAGGTACAACTGCAGAGATGCTGTCTGGTACTGGCTTATTTCCATCCGAGACTACTGCAACCATGTCAAAGATGGACATAACATCCTTGAAGGACCCTGTTGCTCGGATGTACCCTGAGGATGATTCTCCAACCCATGAACCTGGTGTTGTAAGTTAAACTTATTCTGTATATTCTGTACCTGACAAATCACCATACATTAGCTTGACTCACTCTTTACATCACCAAAAGACTGAATGATATTTGTGAAACAAACTATCCTCAGAGCTTTAAGTATCCATACTCTTTCAACATCTTCTGAGGAAGACTGGGCACAAATGGGCAACCTTAAGTGCTGGAACATTGGTATTGGATGCACCATTCTGTGTTATTAGTTCTTTTTAGTAAACTAAATAATAGTATAACTAGAAAAGTCCTGTTACTCTGGAACCCACAAGGCGAATGAAATAGAATGAGACCTAAAAACACAAGGAGAAATGAATTAGAGACAGAGATGAATATTATGGGGAGGACATAGAGGGAGCTGCAGGATATAGCAAAAGATTGAATGGCTTGATGGTAGTTGGTTGACAGCCAATGGGGGAATAAAGGGCACAAGAAACAGTTCTTTTGAGTAATTGTGTGTCTATTAAACTCATCTTAAGTTATTCTCATTGTTATTTTGTTTTAAATAACAATAGTAAATTGTGTGTATCAAGCAGAATATCATCAGAGCCTGCCTGTCTGCCTGAAGAAGAGAATGGAGTTCCCCAAAAAACATAGCTCAGATTTGATTATTTTATTGTGACAAGATAGACTGGAATTCTTCCATATATATATATATATATATATATATATATATATATATATATATATATATATATATATATATATATATATATATATTGACCAGGATTTGTTTAGCACATTCATTTCTTGATGTCATAACATCTCACAGAACATGATAATACAAGTCAATTCATTAATCCGGTGGCCTGTCCTGCACAGAAATTTGCCAACATAAGTCTTTTGAAATGTTTATCATAAGCCAGATGCCCTGTCTCTGTTGTTGTGATATGTAAATTATCAATCCCATCTTGAATCCATTTACATTGCAGTTTTTATCTTATCAGTCAACTGTCTCATCCAAAACCTCCCTCACAGCCCCTACTCTTCCCAGTATAATCTTTTCTAGGCTTTCATGTCTTTCTACATGTCCAGAATATTTCATTGACCTTGTGTTCATCTTAGTAACAGTTTTCTTCGAATTTCATTTCTTGTTGGTAGGTCAGCATGCGAATGGATATGAATGTGTGTCCTTAAACATCCAGTGTGCTGATGCTGAGGTGAAGGGTTCAACCCCTACACCGGACAGTTGGACTAAAATTTTGGCCTATCATCTTTGACTTGGGGACGTAAATTACAAATACCTCTGAAGTCAGAGTGGGTTCACCTGATGGCGAGGGACACTGTTAATATGGAAAGCTAATTCATTCATTCATTCATTCAGTAGGCATGTCCTTTGCAGAACTTCGCTCCCATAACAACCTTCCGGAAAACCTCGCGATCATAAGCAAGATGTCCCGCATCTGATACACCCAACTGGAGATCATCCGCCACATCCTGCACCCATCTTCTCTTTGGCCTTCCTCTCCCTCTCTTCCCAGGCATATACCCCTCCATTATTGTTCTCTCCAAACTTTCGTGACGTTTCAAGTGACCAAAATATTTCAATTTTCTTTGTTTTATCGTTTTTAATAGCCAACCATCTTCAATATTCAACTTTTGAAGTATGGATGCATTTGTTCTTTTCTTTACCCAAGATATTCTTAGAATTCATCTATAACATTTATATTCAAAGGCATTTATGCGCTGCTCAGCTTGTTTAGTAAGTGTCCAGGTCTCGCAGGCGTATGTTGCAATGGGAAAGATGCATGCTCTTAAAAATCTAATTTTTGTAGTTCTGTCTGTCATAGTTGTTATGGTTTCTTGGCAAGTTTTGCAGAAGGTAGTTTGCCATTGCTTTCCTTCTGGGCAGTGACTGTACTAGTCGGTGGCTAATCCATACACAAAATTCAGTCCAGCACCACTAGAAGTAGTATGCTTGGGCTACACTTGAGCGCAAAATATAGAAAAAAATTTTTTTAATTTCTTGTTGGATAGATCTGTTTGTTCTTCTTTCTGTTAATGAATATTTAATACTTATCTTTAGTCAGTCAAAAGTTGTCTATTGTACAGACAGCATTATCTTTGTTCTTTCCCTGTGAATTGTAGACCTTATTGTTCTGACCTCCCATTGCATAACATCTTATGCCTTGGATAGTAGGACAATGTTGTGAGCCAAGTTTGATCATCAAACTGCTCTGTCATGGTCATTGGAATTTCATTTCTGATGAGGTCATTGTTCCGTCTTCATAATTCAGTCAATAGTCAGTCAGAATATTAAAGCTGACATATGAGATTCCTGTTGCACTTATATTAAACATATTCTTTCAATCCCAAGTGTTCCCTCATGAAAAACTCCACATTTTATGTCTGTATACCTTACCTGTATTAAGTTAATGATCTTCTGTGGGATCCCATAGGGAATCATCAGTTTCCACAGAGATTGCCTCTCTATCCTGTTAACTGATTAAGTGCCATGGGATGATTAATCATTGTAAACGACTTCCTGTATCTGCCATTTACTTATTATATACAGTAGATTTTCCTAAGCAACCTCCTTTAATTTGATAAATTATACAAAACGTCTGCTACCATACTAGCAACTTTTATGTTATAACTGTGACACACCCCTACTTAACCATTTTCTGCCATCCATTTTTGTTTGGTCCAATCCTACTTTTTGTTTGCCACTAAATCTATTAATAGCCATTTCATTTCACTGCTTTGCTATATTATTACGCTTAATATGGTAATGTGGTAAGTGCAGGATCTGTTTTGTCAGAAGCATGCCTTGGTTGTTTTGTTTGTTTGTCAGTGACATCTCTTAATATCTACAGAATGATTTTGTTTAATATTTTCGCCAGAACTGACAATAATCTAGTTGCTCTATAATTTGCACACCCCTACAGGTCCTATTTTCTTAGCGGCTTCACTAGTCTGCCCAAATTTCTTCAGTCTTCCAAACTCTGCTAAATAATGTGTGCTGTATTTCATTTGATGTGTTTATATTGGTTTTAATAGCCTCTGCCGGGATACCATCTGGAACAGCAACTTTGCCATATTTCATAAGTTTTATAGCTTTTCTTATTTCTTCTTTAGATGGTTTCTCACAGTTGAAATCCAGCTGTACATCTGTAAATTGCATTCCCTGAGGGTAATTTCTTCTTCTTCATCTACTCTTTTACTGCTGTTGGAACTTAGGCCCTCAACAATCTCAGGCAAACCCACTTTATCTTTGTGTGGGTCATTTGAGACTAATCTATTCAGAAGTTCCTCAAAGTATTCTGCCAATTTGTTCATCATTAGATCTGTAGAGGTGGTGAGAACTTTCCCAACAGCAGGAACTGTATATGACCACCATTACTTATGGTTAGTATCGGCTGTAAATTTACCTTTACCATTAGTTTGGCATGAATATTTTATCCATTGAAATATAACACATTCAGGATCAACCTTTACATGATGTGATGCAAGAAGCTGTGAGGAAACACGCCTTGGGTCTCAAGTACAGGGAACGGAATGCTGGCTATCAGATTGATGATCAGATGACAGATCAAGGTATTTCAGAAATCAATCATCCTTTCTCGCTAATTGTACCACATACCCTGTGATTTGGTTTAGAAACACATAAAATTTACGCCATGTCTCATTACTTTTCAGAACCTGAGAGATTGTACTTTTTTGCATTTGTTACATCTTCTTCTTCTTCTTCTTCTTCTTCTTCGTCTTCTTCTGCGTTCATCCGGAGTTTTTTTCTTTCCGGACGTGATTGCGTTGTGCCTGTTTACAGCAGAGCTGCGTTCTTGCGCCGTTAGGCCGACACATCCGACTTCTGCAGGCATTTGTTGACCAGGTTAACCTTCCCGGGGCATTTGTTACATCTTATTTACCAACCTCTTCTTTCGGCCAACATCTATTAAATTATGGCCACGCAGTCAACAACAAAATAAGACATTTTGCATGATGCATTTGACTGATAAAAAAGGACCTTCGAATTCTCTGAAGCTTCCACCATTAGATGTTTAAAGCCAGTGTTGCAAACAAAAAGACTCAATAGTGAATCTGTGATTAACGTATGGATAACATATGACCCACATTTGAAAAGTAACTGTCTATGTGCAGTGTGTATTTCAGCCAAAAAATATGATTCACCTGACGAGATGCAGTGAAATACGCCAGGCAGCACATGAAATTTATTGTGTATGGCTTCATTGTTTAAATTCATGAAGGGAATACATTGCTTTGTACATCTTACTTAATTTGACGGGTACTTTTAGCAAAAACTTCTTGTCAAAGTATTTTGGATACTAGAACAAATTATTATTCTGCGTCTCAGAACAGGATATAATAGATTATGCAATCACATGTATAAAAATTCAAGATAGGCAAATCAGCCATGTGCACATGTGAATTGGTACGGCCGACAGCAGAGCATATACTCCAAGACTGCCCAAAATATGACATGTCTAGGCAAACCTTCTGGCCTAGAAAAATAACAGTGGAAGATAAACTCTATGGACCACTGAGTGAAATTAAAAAAGACATTTAAATTCATTAAAGGGACAACATTGCAGTTATAGACAAATTTCAAGCGAACGTAAGTAGTAGTAGTATTTTGGATGTATTTAGGATAGTTTAGTTTAGTCGACGGATCAACACCACGGCACATGGGTACAACCAATAAGTGCTCCTTTCTCCTCCTAACTCAAACCTGAGTCTGGAGAAACTCAGCTCAGTGCACGAACTCCGTAGCACCGGCGAGGATCCTTAAATACTGTGGGTAGATTTTTAACTCGACATTTTGCCTGGGCAGCGCCGTTAGGCTACTCTTTCTCGATTTCCAACTGCCAAGGGATTTTTTACACAATACACACAGGCGTCTGATCTCACTACCCAGAGATCAGTGGAAATTTTATTATTAGAAGTCTACGTGAAAAAATCCCAGTCCTCACCGGGGCTTGAACCTGGGACCTCCAGCACTCGAGGCAGACACCATACCTCGAGACCACACAGCCGCCTAAAGCCCTGAGACCAAACAGCCCCTCACAGTATTTAGGATATAATAAGTTAGTTCTGCTGAGATTGGAAAGTAGTACAAAGTTATTAAAGACGCAGGGACACATACACTTTTGAAGAACACACAGAAAAAATAGGCTAGCTTGGATTGTTCACAATATGAGATGAGGACAACGTGGCCGAACAGATAAGTGCATTCGCTCCTAAAACTTCCGGTGTGCTGATGCTGAGGTAGCGGCTTCAATCCCCTACACCAGTCACTTTGATTAAAATGTTGATTTCTCATCCTTGACTTGGGGACGTAAATTACAAGTGCCTCAGAAGTAAGAGTGGGTTCACCTGATGGCGAGTAACACTGGTAATAGGGAAAGATAATCCATGTGCAAAAGTCAGTCCAGTGCACTAGAAGAAGTAGCACATGTGTGGACTATGCTTGAGTTCAAAGCAAGTGAAAGAACATACAGAAATATGACACATGATCTACTACTGTCACATGATCTACTATTGTCACATGATCTACTACTGTCACATGATCTACTACTGTCACATGATCTACTATTGTCACATGATCTACTACTGTCACATGATCTACTACTGTCACATGATCTACTACTGTCAGTTCTGTAAGACAAATGCAGGTGTAAAGAAAGACAACATCCCAGACACAACTACATCACACAGACATGCAAGAACATCCAGGCCAGATTCATGCACAGCTGAAGACAATTCATATAGAAGAGTATCAGAACTTTGGTGGGGGGGGGGGGGGGGGGAATATAAAATTACTCACCAGGAGGCCTGAAACCCTAATCCACTTCAATTACTCTCCATGGGACTACACACTTTTCCCAGCATACACGTGTTACTGTAGCTGTTAGCGGTCCTTCTGTTGTTGGAGGCATTTCAGGATGACCTTTTGGTCAAAGGAGTACTTAGCTCAGCTGTTGTGTTCCACATTTCGTCTCCTGACACAGACTGGGTCCCTTTTGCTGGCATTTTCCAGCATTTCCTTAGATTCCTGTAGAGTAGTGTGTCTTGAGTATGCACCACAAGGTCAAAATAAAATACTACCAGGAGGTAACTTATTGCCTTAGTAATGTTGTGCGACACAAATGAATGAACCTGTGGGTAACGGGAATTTGGCAGCTCCATCATGACAACACATCTGCCCATTTTTGACATCTGATTCAGACTTTTTCTCCGAACACAATATTCCTCTGGTTCGTCTGACTCCCTACTCTCCCCCACATGGCTCTTGTGATTTTTGGCTGTTCCCCAAGCTGAAAATGCTTCTGTAAGGGGTTGGGTTTTACTCAGGAGAAGACATCTTGCAAACTGTGTTAGCCATACTGGGCTCCATTCCCAAAGAGGTCTTCCTGGAATGCCTCCAACAATACAGGACTGCTGGGAGAAGCATGTACAGTTAAAAGGAGAGTACTTTCAAGTGGATAAGAATTTCAGACCTTTAGATGAGTAATAGTATTTTTCCTAGCCACATGCTCTGATGCTTTATAGAACAGATCTGTTATAATACCGGAATGTCATTTTTGTCTCAACACTCTCAAGTAGAAGTGACACACACAACTTTCTAATGGGTATCTGTAAATTCTAAGATGTATCATCATGAAATTACTTTTCTTTCCAGGTTTCAATGTAGAAATTGGCATCCGCTGGGATACAGGGTTTGTGTTTGGGGGAAATGAATGGAATTGTGGGACATGGATGGACAAAATGGGTAGCTCGGCTAAAGCTGGAAACAAAGGGAAACCTGCAACACCCAGGTATGGAGATGCTGCCCTTAACTCTTGTTTCATTCTCTCATAATTTGTATGTGTAGGTATACTTTTTTATCTGGATATGTTCCATTTGTTCATGATTATCTGTGGATATTTTTAAAAAATCTTTGGATATGCTGGCAGGGTCACTGTTTCATGTTCTCATAATTTTTATCTATGGATTTGCTTTTTGTCTATTGGTGTTTCATTGTCTCATGAATAGTATCTGTTGATAATCTTTTTATCTATGGATATATTTCATTGTCTCATGATAGTTGTATGGGTTCATGGACTTCAGACCCCTGTACTATTACACCTGGGCTGCCACAGGGATCTACTAAGCCCCCAGTGTTCTTTAATGTATACACCAGCAAAGTCGCAGCTATTGAGGCACCAGGAATTGGTAGAACCTTGACATTCGCTGATGATGTGCTGGTGTACAGACATGGAAAAGAAAGGGAAAGAATGGCTAAAGACTTAGTCAACATTGAACAGGGTGGCAGAGTGGTGCATGGACTCCAGACAAGGCATCAGTTGTGTGGTATTCCCTGGAAAACCAAATCGTGAAGGCAGGTGTCCCATGTATTACATTGAATGGATGTCCTCTGGGTAGAGAGAGTAAATTGAAGTACTTGGGAATCATCTTCAACAGATGCATGTCTTTTAAGGATCAAGTGGAGGCTTTGGTGTGAAGACTGGAAAGGCACAGGGTCCTTCAAATCAAATGGTACCTGAGAGTTGCTGCAGACAGGGATCACCCCTGCATGAAGCCATGGATATGGTCAAGGGACTTAGAAGAGGCAGTTCCTGGAAGACACCGGCAGAAATATCTATCGGCCAGGTGGAGGACATGTTGGACTGGCACATGGTAATAGTAACATGATATGGCACGGGATCGGCAGGAGCTCTGGAGGAATCTCAAAACTGAGAGGGAAGACCAGGAGAACTTTCGATCAGATAGCAGTTGGAATGATTAGCAGTATGACTCTTCACTGACTGTTTAACAAGGGGACGCAGCTCGTATGGGAATGTCCTGAGTGTAGTGTGTTGTTTCTTAGCTCAACACAACATGATAGTTATATGTGGATATGTTTTCATATATGTTTGTTTCACGATTGGTATCTGTGGATATGTTTATCTGTTAATGTGTTTGTCTTACGGATTGCTACAGTAGTTAGTATGCTTGCCTGCTAGCCCAGTGGTTATCTGTTCGAATCTCCATCGAGTCGGGGATTTTTAAACAAAATTAACCTGAGCTCCCAGATCAACCCTGCCTAAAATAGGTACCAGAAAATTTCTGGGCAGTGAAGGTGGCTGACATGATATTGTCCATATCACTCATAAAGCTGTGGACAAAAGTATTTATACTTTACTTTTAATGTGTGTCTCATGATTTTTATGTGTTGATTTGTTTTTATTTGTATCATATGCATGTAATTCATTATCTCATAATTGCTATCTGTGGATATGTTTCATTGTGTTATGATTATTTGTGGATATACTTTTTATCTATATATTATTAATCATGTATGTGCTGACGGAATCATGGTTTCATTTACTCATCTTTCCATGTCACTTTATTATATAAATGTCTAGATCACAAAGAGATAACGTAATAATTGTCAGGGGCAGCTGAGAGTGGGAGTCCAAGGAGCATAATGGCTAGATGCTCGCCTCCCCGCTTGTCATAGGTTCGATCCACTTCAAGGATTCAAATTATTTTAGCTGAAGCTCCCAGGTCAACCAGCCTAAAATGTGTACCAGGAAATGTCTTGGGAAGTGAAGACAGCCAACAGGATACTGACTACAGTACCCACTGAGTGCCAGTTGGTCTATACAAATGTGTGTCTAACACCATATGACCAAAGCACCTTAAAGCTTGTAAGTGTCCTTGTCTTTCAGATGAGGGTTTGGTTTAGTAACATCCTTCTGAGATAGACGTTATATTAATAACTAGAAGAGAATTGGTTAATAAAACAACTGTCTGAAGCTAAAACAGTTAAAATGACTGTACATCAGACAGTGGGTGCTTTCTTTATATTTACCTCCAGGATATGAGGGTCTTTGGGGCAGAGAGGTTAAGCTGCCTGGATCATGCTATGAATTTCTTGGGTTCATTTTTGAACTCTGTCATTCGGTTCTCAGGTCCAGTTGTTTTTTTTAGATCCTGGGGGTTGTTGCTGGAGCTAGAGAGTTCATGCTTTGTGCGACTTCTTCAGTATGCTGCTCTGTGGAAGGAAGACTGAGCCATGTGGGATAAAACCTGGTGCAATGAAGTCTGTCAGTCCTCTTGCTTGTAACCCTTTTAACCTCCTGAATGTCAGTGTGGAAGGTAGTAGATCACCTCATTCTGAAATAATGTAGCAATTTTTCATACATTTTAACTGAATTCAATTCATGAACATCTCAATTATGGTGATTTCTACAGAGATGGTTCAGCAGTTGAACTTGTCGGCATGTGTGCTGGGACTGTGAAATGGTTGTCACTGATAAACAGAGAGGGCTTGTATCCTTATGATGGAGTGGACATTCTCGTACAAGGTTGGTTTGTTTAGTGTCAGTCAACAGTAGGCATGTTTGTAGGTCTGTTTGGTATAGACTCAGTCAACAGTAAGCCGGTATGGAATAGTTTCAGACAACAGTAGCTCTGTATATTTTTAGCTGTCTTTTCAGCTCTTTGGTAAAACTCCAGTCAACATTTAGTCTGTTTGGAATAGTCTTAGTCAACAATAGGTCTTTCTGGAAAGGTCTCAGTCAACAGTATGTCTGAAATAATCTTATTGTGTGGTTTTCTTTTTCTTGCCCCAATATAAACATCCATATCTCAGTAACCAACTGAGGGAAAATTATAAGATTTAGTATATAACCTTATCATTATGTCCACCCAACAAAAACATTTTTGTTCTGGAGATTGTACAGCAGATTTCAATGTTTGTTTATATGCGGTATATAATTTATGGCTTAGAGATTAAGTCCATCTTTTTAAAAGTATCACAGCTTCACCAAGACACATCCGCGCTTTTTTGAAATTGTCTCGTGATTTTCGTTTTGGCACAAACTGCATTAAATGGGTTTGTTCAGAGGTGTCTCCTATGTGGGTTCTTTCATGAAATGTGATTATATAAATAAACTAGCTGACTCGGCCCGGCTTCGCCCAGCTCCTGGCGGGGATCTATCTATCTATCTATCTATCTATCTAACTATCTATCTACCTACCTACCTACCTACCTACCTATCTATTTCTCATCTCTCTCTATCTGTCTGTCTGCCTGCCTGCCTGCTTGCCTGCCTACTTACCTACCTACCTATCTATCTATCTATCTATTTATCTATCTATCTATCTATCTATCTATCTAACTGTCTGTCTGTCTGTCTGTCTGTCTGTCTATCAACCAGTACGCGCTATTAAATATTGATAAAAGTTACTGGAAAAAATGTGAGGACCATGTGTTGAAAGAGGAAGAGGACTATTGGAGAAAGGATGGACTGAATTTTATGCAACCGAGAGCAGACCTTAATCCGTGTGCACGCTTACTGGGATATTTTGCTCCAACTATTCAGACGAATTGCAGGCCCTAAACATTACAGCATCAGCACAATATCAATGGCAAAAGTTTGCATTCCACAGTGATGAATTTTCAATTCCGCAAGCCCTCAGTGGTGACAAACAACTGTATTGGAAAAAAAATGCACACACACACTAAACGCATTGAATACCAACAGAAGAGTAATATTTGCAGTGGAAACTGACATATTGTGGCATAACAAGAAACGTGAGAGCAAACACGTTGTCAAATTAGGGGACAACACACGTGCATACGAATCAATCTATAAACTTCAATGAAAAGAGGACCAACATTTTGGTCATTAAGAAGAAAGCCCACTATAGAGACTGACAACTATTTTCATAGTGCAAAACAGGTAATCATGTTCCGTCTCTGAACGGTAAACAGCAGAGTAGACAATCATTCACGAAGACTCAAAGCGGGCCTGTCACCCATGTGTACGTGTGAACAAACTACACAGACAGCTGAACAGATCCTTAAAAATGGAAACATGATGACTAAATTGCGGTATCATTTCTGGTCACTCCATACGCACATTAACGCACAGCTATTTGGAAGCTTTCACGAACTCAATATAAAAAGCTAACATGAATACTTGTGTACACTTTATTAACCAGCAGCTGAAGAAACAAGAAGGAAATGAAAAATAAGGTAAGAAATATTTTTCTTCTACTTTCCTGTTAATTTACAAATTATTTACCCCATGTCTCTGTAAATTCTGTGTCTTTACTAATATTACACATTGCATCCCTCTCGGGATTCTCTGTGGTGAAGTGGTCAAGCTGTCTGACTCAGGCTCCGAAGGTTGTATGTTCGATTCCGGGCCGCGTCCTTCATTTCACGAGTGCATTTTTTCGGAGACTTCCGAGGGTCGTCGCTGAAGCTTAGGAGTTTGTGCTTTGTGCAATGCTTTCCGCACTGCGGAAAGAAACTGAGCCATATGGGCTAAAAACCCGGTGCAATGCAGCCAACCCTGTTGACTTTTAAGCTAGTTATTTCATTGCACCCACTCCCATACGAATCCGGATACGCCTTGTGTGTCATCTGAATTGGCGGGGCTTCCATTACTGTAAACATAAATTTGTTAGCGAGAAATCACTAGTTGTTCAGCAAAACATCAAAGAAATGTCGCCGCTTTCAATGATTTAAGTTGTTTTTGGACCTATCAAAGACATATTCCTTGGGTGGGGGTAAATATAAGACGGCTGGAAAAATTTCATAACGATGCAGCAGACAGTTTTCAAAATAATTGATCGTGAATGAAGGCATTCTTTGTGGGACATACTATAGTAGGTATGTATAGTATAGTCTCAGATAACAGTATGTTTGAAATAATCCTAATAGGTATGCATGGTATAGTCTCAATGAACAGCATGTCTGTTTGAAATTATATTTAGGTAGGTCTGCTTGGTATAATCTCAGTCAACAGTTGATACAGTGGCTTCACTGATGATTAACATTATGAACATCATGAATGAAGCTGTTTTGATGAGCAAGAAAGAAACTGTAAACGTGAGGATATATCGGGTTAAAATTACTATATCTTTGAGTTTGCCGAATGTCAGAAAAACAATACAATAAATTTATATCATTATAATACTGGGATAAGAAAAGACCAGGCTTTGACTAAAAAAGTAAATAGCTCAACAGACAGTTTAATAGGGGTTTAAAAGAGTTAAAAGACAAGAGGGTTGACTTCATTGCATCGGGTTTTTCTCATATGGCTCAGTCTCTTTCCTCAGGTTGGCTTGCCAAAGGTTCCTCCATAGCTCAAGCAACAACCTCCAGGAGTCTCCAAGAAAATTGCACTCATGAACTGAATGATGTAGCCCACAATTGAACCCATGACCTTTGGAGCATGAGGCAGGCTGCGTAACCACTTTGCCATAGAGACTCCACATAGTTAGTAACAAATAAACAAACATGAGTAAATCAAATGTTGTATTATATGGTTGTTTTACTGTCTTAGGCAGGAGAGAGAGAATCACTTTCAGTGACTGGTACGAGAAGATCAGAAGCAGCTTTGAGAAGTACTTCTACATCTCAGAGACACCAGACAGTGCCAATGAGCCTAAACCTGAACTGATTAACAGACGTGGTTTTTACAAAGACAGTCACTTGGCTACACATTTTTGGGCTGATTATCAACTGAGGTGCAACTTCCCTGTGGCTATGATGGCAGTAAGTTTCCTGTTGTCCTTGTTTGTTAATCCTTTAAATTTCACAAAGACATAACTCTTAAAGGACATGAGGGATTTAGTGCAGAATCTTGGGCAATTATGCCCAAAACAAACAATATAAGACAAATGAAGAGGGAGAAGATTATAAATCTAGCAAATATATTTTCAAAGTGGTGTAGGGTATATCCATATCATCAGCATTTTACAAGATGAAGAATATTTTAGACATGTCTTCATCAATGCAGGTAAGAGGAGAAATGTTTTAGGAGTTATAAAAGAACCAAAAACATGCTTTCATAAGTGCAGGTAAGAGATGTTTTAGGAGTTATAAAAGAACCAAAAACATGCTTTCATAAGTGCAGGTAAGAGATGTTTTAGGAGTTATAAAGAACCAAAAACATGCTTTTTTCAGTGCAAGTAAGAGATGTTTTAGGAGTTAATGAAGAACCAATTCTGATGTGTGGAATTTTTTATTTTCGTGTTCTCTCTTTGAAGTCGAGTGTAGTTCACACACTGGCTACTACTGCCAGTAGTTACTACTACTAGTGAATGAACTACACTGGACTGAATTTTGCATGTGGGCTAGCTTTCCCTTTTTACCAGTGTCCTCCATCATCTGGTGAACCCTTTCTGACTTCCGGGGTACTTGTAATTTGTATCTCCAGGTCAATGATAAGTCAAGATTTAAGTCTGTCTGACCGGCAATATGGAACACACCTCCTACCACAGTCACCAGAGAAAGTGTAAGTGCAAGCACGTCAAACCCTTTGGCCACATCGACCTCTGATATGTGGAGGTTAGTCACCAACAACCAAAAGATTAGTGATCAGTTACTACCCAGGAAGGTTAACCCAGTCAACAAATGCCTGAAGATGTCAGATGCGTCTGCCAAAAGGTGCAAATATCACAGCTCTTCTGTGAATAGGTACATCACACTTAGTTCAAAACAAACATTTTGGACGAATGATGAAGACGATAAATTAATTAAAGGCTGCTGAGATGTGATAATATAAAGGTGACACGTGCCTGGGGTCACTGACATTAAGATGAGTGTCCTTGATAGCGATGCGACAATATAAACAAGTTCACGGGGTGAAAGGGCATTCCCTGGAAAGGAAAAATAAGAAGATAAATGGGGAAGGTTGTGGGGCAGAGGGCTGCAAAGAAAGGTTAAAAAGACAGTGAAAAACATTGACGGGGACAGTTGAGTTGTGGAACCCGACAGGGGAGGTCGGCAGTCTGGGAAATGGAATGATAGCGGAGGCTAGCAAGAGAACTCCACCCTGTGTTTTTCAGTGATAGGCAGTTGAAGTAGAGATCCTGAGAGGATCGGATGGACAGTTGAGTTTTGGAGACCGGACAGTGAGGTCGACGGTCGGAAAAGGGTTGAATAGTGACGGAGTTAGGTAGAGAACTCCGCACTGTGGTTTTCCAGGGATAGTGAGTTGAATTCGAGACCCAGAGTGGGTTGGATCGAGTGAATTCGGGCCTGGAGAGAGGCTAGTATACCTGTCGTGTTGGATGAGATTAAGTAGGCCTTGAGAGGCAGTGTTCTTTGAGTTTTAAGTTGTGATGAAGATATATTCTGAGAGAATTATTGTTCCTGGATTTATATGTTGTGTGTCCGTGTTCATTCACAATTAAAGGATATTATGTGCGCAAACGTACTCTTGTTTATTGACTCGTGGGTGTGTGCTGCAGTGGTGACTTGTGGTGTAAGACAGGTGGCTAGCTCAGCTTCCACTCTGCAGTAATATAGAAGGAGCACTATGATCTAGACAACGACCAATCTTAGTTTGGTACAAAAGAGTTTGTGTCAAAATGGAAAAAAAGAAAAAAGGTAACGAAGACGTCTAGAAAGAAACCAACTGATGAAGAGAATTGGTTACTAAAATCAGATCATTTCGATACTTTGGACATATGAGAAGGGGTAAACTGGCAGATAGCATGATAAGAGGACAATTGGCCAGGAAGAGCAGCATAAAACGACCTAGAGAGAAGCTGCTTTACCATTTGACAATCTGGCATGATTGTCAACATGTGACAAATAAGACATCAACACCATACAATACAAGCTAGAAGAACTAAATGCTGCAATGATACAAACATCAATAGCAAAAATAGTTAGATCTAGATAAAATAGTACATTATTTGAAACTTTCATACGCTACACAAAAACAATACAGCCAGACTGTTAACATGTGTTAATGACATTTATATCATCTAGTGCCCAGAGATCTTTACACCTGAGAAAGCTTGGGTAGCACTGGAAACTGCTGGGTCAGTTCTTTTGGGACCTTTGGGCATGAAGACATTGGACCCGAAGTGAGTTTGTCTTATTTAATTTTTGTTGTTTGTTTTTGGAAATATAAGTCCTTAGATTGATTATACTTTTCAGTTTTGATTGTTGAATGATCTGCAGTAACTATTTTGTCAATGAAGTGTTTGTTTATCTGTCTTGACCGTTGTATGTGTCTCTCTTGGCTGTTGTATTTGTCTCTCTTGGCTGTTGTATTTGCCTCTCTTGACTGTTGTATATGTCTCTCTTAACTGTTATATTTGTCTCTCTTGACTGTTGTATTTGTCTCTCTTGACTGTTGTATGTGTCTCTCTTGGCTGTTGTATGTGTCTCTCTTGGCTGTTGTATTTGTCTCTCTTGGCTGTTGTATTTATCTCTCTTGGCTGTTGTATTTGACTCTTTTGGCTGTTGTATTTGACTTTCTTGGCTGTTGTATTTGTCTCTCTTCAATGTTTATTTAACTGCCTTGACTATTTATTTATTCAGCTGTCTGGACTATATATTAAATCAGTCTTAACAGTTGAAATCAATCTTAATAATTGATTAACCTGATTTCACTAATTAGTTTGACTGAAATATTTATTGATTCATTTTTGTGGTTTCTTTTTTTAACTGATTCACTGTCAAACAAAAAATGGGTTTGGACCAAACAGAAATTGATGGCAGAAAATGGGAATTAGTGGTGTGTCAAAGTAATGATGTAACAATGGTTAAAAATTTAGCAATTATATTGTATTATATATCAAATTATAGAATTTTGCACAAGGAATATGTCAGTATTGCTGGAGGTTAGAAATATCACAATAATAATGTTAGATTTTGTAACATTTTAAGTTAAATGGATGACAATTATTAAACAATTTCCACTTACAAGGTGTTGCTTCTCCTTCTTTGAAGATAATCCTGTTAAATTTACTAAATAGTGATAAATACACCACTTTTCTTCACCATTATCACAAGAAATGCTCCTTAACACCTTCAAAACACAAGTAAAACAGCATATTTAAAGTACATCTTTTTCATACAAAATTGAAAAAGTCAGGAAAATACAAGGCAGATTTGTACTTATTACAATATATATACACTATTTTCTATTTATTTATAATTATTATTCTTTTAAATTTAATTACTTAAATACTCCTCAGCTTATTTGTGATAGGCAAGGCAAACTTAGGGGGACAAGTGTGGCCTATTAGAGCAAGCATAACTTGACATGTGCTATCATTTTACATACCTTTCACTGTTAGGTTTCTTTTCCATAATATCCACCTGCCAAATAATTTAATTGAATAACCACATTACTGCATGTGCTATCAGTTTTAGAATCTTATACAAATTCCTTTAAATCAGAATAACTATAATCTAAAATTGTTTAAAATTATAAGCTGGTGTAAATCGATGAGGTCGAGAACCGCAGGGCATTGCCATTTCGAAAATAATAAAAACAAACCACTTTCACAAGCTTTTTTCACAAAACATGATTACTCCATGTGTCTTGTCTGATATTGTTTGAAAAGCATATCTTTTTAGGGTGTAAATTTTCATTTACCAGGCACTAAAATTGCGAAAGAACCAGGAAATAAAAAAAATAACGCACTGTCACATTCAAATGATATACTGTGCTACAGCAGTCCATGGTAGTTCAATTCAGACGATATACTGTACCACGGCAGTGAATCAGTTAATCTGTTGGCTGCTTTTTCATGTGTCCTCATGTTTATTTATATTCTTGACTTTCCTTCAACCACTATATCTTGTTATTCAGCCATTTATTCATCTATTTAACACATTAATTTTATATTTTCAGAGATTGGGCATATAGAGGTGACTACCACAATGATGACGACTCAGATGACATGTCTGTGGCTAGAGGCTGGAATTATCATCAAGGGCCCGTATGTGTCTGTTTTGACATTTGTTTCCTTGTATGTAGATTAAAAAAGACCTTTCCATGCCAAGAGTTGTAGTGGGTGATATCCCCATATTTTGACAGGTTGGCACTGGATGGGTCATGGGGTCAGTATCAGGCTGGTCAACTTTACTTCCTAGGTCATCTTTTGGTAACCATTTTAGGCTGGGTCCGTCTGGGAACTTAAGTCAGGGGAACATTTTAGACTGGGTCCACCAGGGAACTCAAGTCAGGGGAACATTTTAGTCTGGGTCCACCAGGGAACTTAAGTCAGGGGAACATTTTAGTCTGAATCCACCAGGGAACTTACATCAGGGGAACATTTTAGGCTGGGTCCACCAGGGAACTTAGGAGAACATTTTAGGCTGGGTCCACCAGGGAACTTAAGTAAGGGGAACATTTTAGGCTGGGTCTACCAGGAAACTCAAGTCAGGGGAACATTTTAGGCTGGGTCCACCAGGGAACTTAAGTCAGGGGAACATTTTAGGCTGGGTCCACCAGGGAACTTAAGTCAGGGGAAAATTTTAGGCTGGGTCCACCAGGGAACTTAAGTTAGGGGAACATTTTAGGCTGGGTCCACCAGGGAACTCAAGTCAGGGGAACATTTTAGGTTGGGTCCACCAGGGAACTCAAGTCAGGGGAACAAATAATCCCTGCCTGGAAAGGGTTCAAACATGATCACTGAGCTGGTAGAAAAGCATCCTATCCACTGCCCTACCACAGTTTTATGTCTTTGTATGATTTAGCATTTTTTGTGTCCCTGTGAAATAGTAATTACTTAGTGAAGATTCGATGCTTTTGTGTTCAAATGTTTGAGCAAAATCTAAGCTTTTCTTATGAAAGTGAAACACCTAATTTCCATGGCATGTTCGGCATAAAGTGTTAGATCTATATTTTAGGTCTGTCAGCACTCAATTTTCCTCCCTTAGCGAAAGTTCAGAACTGTCATCGAACCCTCGCCCACTGGCATTTTAATCCATATGCTAGTACTTTGTTTTGTAGAATAGTGTTGTCAGTTTTTGAAGTATTTCATATCCTCCATCTTCTTGCAGGAATGGGTATGGCCAGTGGGATACTTCCTGAGGGCCAAGTTGTACTTTGCTGGAAAATTGGAAGCACAAAGGCCAGGCCTGTTAGAGAAAACCAAGCTGTACGTCAACTCTGTGCTGTGCAAACATTATGAAGAAATTCTCAATAACCCTTGGCAAGGCTTGCCAGAGCTGACAAACTCTAATGGCCAGGTAAATTTGAACCTTTATATTTCTCTTGTATTTTATTCATCATATTTTAGCACCAACATGACTATTTTGTTGGTTAATATAGTCATAATGTACTGTCATCTTATTGCATTATTTCTCAGAGTTTTGAATATCATTTGGAATGTTCTTTTAAGAGCACTGAGATCTTGTTGCTATCTGAGATTTCTGAGTGCCAGAACTGTGCAAACACACCCATGTGCTTCTGTTATGTTAGCTTGTTTACACACATTCTGGACCAGGTCCACTCTTGCGATACAGGAAGTCTTGAAGTTGGCTGCGCCTTGTTCTCAGTCTGAGTATATTTACTTGTTCCCTTATTCCAGATATTTTCAACTGTCTTTCTTAACTAATGTGAGGTGTTCTTTGATTAATGTATCTTTGTTGAATTGTTTAATTGTTGCTTCGGCTCCTTCAACAGTCACGTTAGTTTGTTTGGGGTTGTTTAGTCCTATGTTTAGCTAGCTGATCTGCCCTTTGTATTGCAATGTGTGGATAACCATTGCTGGGTTATGGCCCTGGCAATTTTGAGAATCTAATAAACAGATAATAAAATCTTTACATGTCTTCTGTTGTTCCTGCCTAGCAAATCAATCACATTTTCTAGTACTATAATATCTCCTTTGCCTTTTGTATTCCTATTTTAGTATGTCTTTCTGTTCCGTCATCTTTGTCTACATTCCTACCTAAATAGGTGTTTGATTCTGCATCTTGAAGTGAAGTTTCACCTGGGGAGATCTGATTATCATTTATTTGCTTGATTTATTCTTACCTTCCTCTTTTCGTGATAGGTTTTTATACCTTATTATTGTGATCCCCCATCAAGTGTGTCTAGTTTATCTCGCATCTAATATTGTGTGTGGGACTGGAGGGCAATGTCATCAGCGAGGTCCAGATCATTGAGCCGCTTTGTTAGAGAAACTTGTGTCAGTACCAAAAGTAATATGTCTGTAGATGCTGGAGGAATTTTCAAAGATGGTCTGGCTGCAAGTTTATTGCCTCAGTTTTTGGCTGGGAAGATGTTGCAGAACACTCAGGTTCCAGAATAAAGTGCTATGTAAAATATGCATTGTTATATGGTACAGTGACATGTATTATTACCAAGCAATTGGAAGACAAGATAAATAGAAAATAAGGCATAATGACCTATACGTCTCACAAATTGAGTATTACTAGTTTTAAAATGCTAGTTGCATGTACTTTTTCAGGAAGTTGCAATCAATCCCAACATTTTATTGTTATTGGCTGTTTGTGATTTACTAGGCAATTGTTATGTTCAGTAGTTTGCCATTGCTTTCTGAATGACCGATGCTAATACCATCAAAATCAATTAAAGTGATCTACTCCCAAATCACTTGCAGTTGATTTCAAACCCTCGACAGTATGCCAGGGAATTGTGAAACTCGGTTTGCTAACCCAGAAACAAGAATTATTAGGTAAGATGAAATATCAACAAATAAAATGGACACACAAGAAGACATCATACTTGCAGAAAGCCTCACCGATACCGAAACAATACAACTCAAATGTACAACAGGAAGACACAGGTTTAAATGCGAGGATAACATCAAGAGATGGCGTAGAAAGATGATGTTGAACCGTACACCATGGTGAGAGACAGAGTGCTGGAGATCCAATGTTAATTGTAAAGGCAACTGATGGAATTTGTCCAGAGTCTGATATCAAGTTTTTTATCATGAAACTCCAGCATAAACTTCATGTTTTTAACTGCCCTTAAACTTTTTCATGAGCAATTAATGTAGTGGTTTCCTTTTACCTTCCACAAAAGTTATAAGTCCCAGGTATATCTTGAAAAAGAGTCATGAAGTTAGAAATGTTTGAGTGAAAATTTTAAGGATCAAATTAAATGCCTTAAGTCATATTGGGCATATGGTGCTAGACCCATGTTTTTGTATACCAGGGTTTGGGTGATGTGGTCAGTGTCACGCTGACCACCTTTACTTCCCAGGACATGTTCTGGTGTCCATTTTAGGCCGGATCAGTCTGGGAGCCCTGGTCAGTTTACAAATCTGCCTTGATGGGCATGTCAGTGCACTAGCCACAGTGCTGCTGTGGCAACTTTGGAGTGACATAGCTACATTAAAATGACAGTTATATTTAAAGATAATGGAGAGCAACTGTTTCAGCCCTAGGCTCCACAAGGAACATACAGATTTTGATATCAGTGATTGCCATTATTGTGTGCCCTGCCAACTGGCAGAGGTGTTAATGCATCTCCTAGAAACCAGTCCTTGATGTTCTGGATCAATTCTGTTGATGATATTCCTCCATTCCATCATCCCCATCCACCCAGCATCATCCCTCTGTCTGTCCTTGCCTTTTCTCCAAAGCCTATGTTATTATATGAGAAAAGAACACTGTCTACTTCTTACAGTTGTGTATGATATTTAGTTTTCATTAGCTTTTTCAGGGACTCATTAATTACTCTGGCAGTCCAAAGTATTCACAAAATGCATCCCTGGCCTAGGGATTAACGTCTTTCTCCGTAATCCCGTATATTCTCGTGAGTAACGTAACCTGCTTGAGAATTTGTAGCGGTTCTCACCACGTTTGCAACTTATGGGGTATGTGAGCCAGCCGCTCAGAAAGCAATGGCAAATTACTGAGCGTATTCTTGCCTAATACATCAACAGCAGCTGAAAAATGCTGATGTTGACTGCAACATCCTGTAAGGATGTGCAAAAAAACAAAAATGTCAGAGACCACATCTCTGTTGCCTCCAAGCTTTCTCTGTTTGCTCATGTTCAATGATTCACTGCCAGACAACAGAACAGGTTGTATTTAAGTTCCATTCTGGCATTTAGTTCCATGATTCCTTGCTAGACAACAGACAGGTAGTATTTAACAGTTCCATTCTGACATTCAATTCCATGATTCCCTGCCAGACAACAGAACAGGTTGTATTTAACAGTTCCATTCCGGCATTCAGTGATATGACTTACTTTGTAAGACACTGCTAATTTTCTGAAATGCAGCTTTTGCTTCGAGTAACAACTTTGTTGTTAATATTCTAGTACTGTGCTGGAAGCTGTCGGACTCAAGCCTGGAGTGCTGCAACCATCTTAGAGACAATGTATGACCTGGCCGCGTTGGAGTCTCTGTGAACATAATGCCAGTTTGGGTTTGGTTGTGCCAAAAAGGGACACGGTTGTGTTGTGTGTTTGGCTGTTGCAAGGATTTATAATAAGATTAAGATGATCCATGAGTGATACGAATTATGTGCTGAATAGTCTGTTAGATTTAGCTTATTCTTCAAGTGTTACAGCCTGCAATAGATAGTTTTAACAGATTTATTTGATGTTTGAATGTCGCTCTTGTTGGGGTTTTCCATCTTGAAGTGATGCATTTAATTGTGTGTGACATGAAATGATGTTCTTGATGGAGTTTGGCATCATGAAATAAGTGTTTGATGGTGTTTGGCGTCATGAAGTTATGTGTTTGGTGGAGTGTGATATAAAATGATGTGTTTGATGGTGTTTGGCTTCATGAAATAATGTTTTTGATGGTGTGTGGCATCATGAAGTGATGTGTTTGGTGGGGTATGATATGAAACGATGTGTTTGATAGTATTTGGCAACATGAAGTGATGTTTTTCATGTTGTGTTACATGAAATTATCTATTTAATGATGATTAACAACATGAAATGGTGTACATAATGGTGTGATATCATGAAATAATATTCTTGATGATATTTCACATCATGAAATGACATCCTTGACAGTATTTGGCATCATAAAGCGATGGTGTGGGACATCATTAAAAGTTACCCTTGATGGTATTTATGACATCATAAAGTGAAGTGTTTGATGGTGTGTGAAATCATTAAATGATTCCCTCAAATCTATTTAAAACCCATGAAATGATGTACTATGTGTGATATCATGAAATGATGTTCCTGATGGTGTTTTTCATCACAGTAATGCTCGTTTTTCTGTACTTCTACTAAAAGATGTACTTACTCAAACATGTATTATCTTCAGTAGCTAATAACTGTAATGTAAAAATGTATTGAATATAGTCATTCACCATCTCCTTCTTCTCAACATCTTCTTGTAATGAAACTTTTTACCATGTATTTTCAATCAGATTTATTGATCATCTACTGTCATAGAAATGTACTATGTGCTTGTGTTTTTGTTTTCCTATGAAATAACTTATACATTTCCAGATGGAATCATTTGTCAGATGTGTCTTGAAACTATTGAACAAGGCAAGGGTAAGATTTAACAATTCAAATAAAACACAAAATGTGACTAGCAATCTCAACGAAAGGAAGAACACCACATAGGAACAGGCTAACATTTTAATGGACAAGAAAAAAAAAAACAAGTAGCAGAAAAAAGAAAAAAAAAGAATACTGAACTCGGGATCTTAGAGTGATCCGACCAACACAAAAACTAAAAATGAAAAAAAAAATAGTCATTTCTCTGTAATAAACTTATATTTATAATCATTTCAGATTAGAAATAAGCAGCTGAAAGAGATCATTTTTTTAGAAAAATAGTTAAAAAGGAAAAGAATTTATAACATTAATAATTACGTCAGTAATTAAACCATCTGTTTATAAAGGTTATACTGAACTTATGGCTATTTGTGTTTCATGCTGTTAGACAGTTATGAATAAAACCAGTTTTTACAGTAAATGTAAAAGTTGTGTAAACACTATATGTAAAAACATTCAATATAAATGGTCACATGCAAATGAGAATGGGTATTGTATTGTGAGTGTCTCTCTGTAAAGTCAAACCTTGAAACTATGATCTCATGTTGTTGTCCAACACAGCCAGTATTCTTGTGTTGCTGGGAAAGGTGAAAGTCAGTTTTCATGCTTTATAGAATATTTACATCATTACTTTGTTACTATGGTTAACTTTAGTATTCTGTGACTTCTGATAGCCTTGGACTGCCATGATTTAAATGTTGTTTTGTTAATTTACTTGTTTTGTCTACTTTGCAATTAACTGTCCTTGCTTGGAGCTGTGCTTTATTTTGTATTTAATCTAAATCTGCTGCTTTTAGTGGCAGAGTTACTTTGTTTTCTATGGTGATAGCCTTATCTCCCCCTCCCCCACTGCATCTTACAAAACAAATTCTCACAAGATATTTTTTGAGGGACTTGAAAGTTCTGTTGCATTTGGCATCATATATATATTCATAATGTGATCAGGTGCATAATTGTTTATTGTAATCATTTTAATATTATAAACTTTCTCTCATTCACTCAGTATAACCTGAAGTATTTATCCAGTGCATTTCTTTGTAATTAACTTATATAAGCTTGAATGGTGTGTGTTCAAATCCCCTTCAAGGCAGGGATGTTTTTCGGTGACCTGCATTCTCAGGTCAACCCAGCCTCAAATATGTACCCGGAAATTTCCAGGGAAGTAAAAGCCACCGCATTGATATTAATCGCATCACTTGTGCCAACACCTCTGAAGTCAGGGTGGGTTCGCCTGATGACGAGGGACACTGGTAATAGGGAAAGCTAATACACACGCAAAAGTCAGTCCATTGCACTAGAAGTAGTAGCACATGTATGGACTACACTTGAGGTCAAAATGAGCAAACGAAAACAAAATAAGAACTCTTGTGCCAATGTATCTCAGAAAATATGGGTTAGCAGCATATACTTTCACACCTTGACTGGACTTGCTTGGCTTGTATATGTTCAACATTAGTTCTCATACGTTTGTCTTCTTGACATTGCTGCTGAATGTAGAGTTGTTTTATATATATATATAACCTAAACAAGTGTAAGGTAAATAGCATTCTTTTCAATTCATGAGTCGTATTGTGTATATGGTGCCAGTCCAATATCTTTTAGATAAATTGGCACCAGTGATGTTATTAATATCATGGCAGCTACCTTTACTTCCCAGGAAATATATATATATATATATATATATATATATATATATATATATATATATATATATATATATATATATATATATATATACCATTATGTTTTGTCTCATTTCTGTGTGAGTGGATGGAATTTCTTTATAGCACAACCCCACTTATGGAGCTGTGGTATTTATGCCTTCTGTATAGCACAACTCACTTATGGAGCCATGGTATAAATGCCATCTACATAGCACAACCCACTTATGGAGCCATGATAAACATTACATCTACATAGCACAACCCACTTGTCGAGCCTTGGTATAAATGGCATTTACTTAGCACAATAACACACACCATCTCACACACAACCACCACCCTCCCTATGGATCCATGGTGGTGCGTTCTTACCTGCCAGCGCACTAGTCCTGGGTGCTGTCCACAGTAATGCCAGTACAACTCTGGGTGGACCCACTCTCATACAATGAGTACCAAAGATGTCTATGAGAAAGTACGGATGGGCCACATAATTCTAGCCCTATTAGGCCAGGTGTGCCAGGCTGTCACACATAGGCCTAATATCATATGTCATTCATGGCTTGTAAATTGGCATGGTTTGCTTTATATGTAACCCCACTCACGCACATGTGTGTAGATTTTGTGTGTCCTTACTGACAGTGTAATTGTGGAATGCTTGTATGTTGATTGTGAATTTAGACATTGCACCAACATTTACTTTGAGATACTTAAACACAGAGGTCACAAACAATATCTTTGCTTGATGTATTGGCTGGCATATTTCAATACATCCTGTCAGGTGCATACTGCAGAGATAAATATCATGTGAAGTGAACTCTGCAGTATGCACCTGATGAGATGCATGAAGTATGCCAGACAATAAACCATGCAACATATTATTTGTGGCTCCTGTGTGTAATTCACTAAGGGAATACATTGTTTTGACTAAGATATTTGCTAATGTAGGAAACTTTAGAAGGTTTAACAGACATCAGCAAACTTTTGAAGTTAATTTTACAGACGTTATGTATTTGAGAAACCTTCAAGGTTATTTTTACAGATGTAACAGGTTTGAGAATACTTCATGGGTTATTTTTACAGATGTAACAGATTTGAAGAAACCATAATGTTATTTATAACTGATGTTAAGAGAATTGTGGAAACTTCCAAGGTTATTTTTACAGATGTAAGAGACTTTAGGAAACTTCAAAAGTTATTTTTTACACAATGTAAGAGGCTTGAGGACACTTCCACAGTTATTTTTACAGATGTAACAGATTTGAAGAAACCATAAAGTTATTTTTCACAGATGTAAGAGACTTGGGGACATTTTCATGGTTGACTTTTAAACCTGTCTGCATTTGATACATTGTTAATAATTTAGGTATCTTTTGGAAAATGTTATATTTAAAACACTTTACATGTGGAGATTGAAAACAGCCATAGCTCTAAAACTGCTCTGTAAATTATCATGTGAAAATATTGTCAGTGAATATATTTTTAAAGTGTTATTGCTAAGTCAGGTCAGTGAGGAAAAGGAAAAACAGAAGCTAACATAATAACAGTCACAAATATACAGATAAGCCATGCATCTCTGATTTTTTTCCCCCTGCTGACCTCACTTGTGACTAGAAAAGTGTATATCTTAAATATTTAATTTAGTATTTGTTTTTGTATGTTTTGTTTTTCAGCTGATGAAGGTTTTGTCGCTGCAGTTTCCACTCTGTGATCGTGTTTGTGTATAGCTGTCCATTAATATTTTCTGTGTTTCCTTGTGCCCATTACATTTTCATGGTTGTAATATAAACAAATCCAGGGCAAAAGAAGACAAGGAATATGTTGAGTTAAGACAGCTGCTGAAAACAGGAGTGACATGGTCAGACGACATCAGTACCAGTGTTTAGTCTGACAGACCTGATGGTTGTGATGATGATGGATACAGTTAACCTCATTTCATTGTTAATGTTAAAGCTTAAACTAACATCATTAGTGAACTCAGTGACTGAAATACAGTATGTATGAAGTGATGATGATGGAGAATACAGTTAACCCCACTTATTGTTAATGTTAAAACTAACAATAACATCATTAGTGAATTCAATGACCAACATACACGGAGTATATAAAGTGTAATACTTGTGGACAATGTTGTGTAAGTGGAATAGTGGAATAAATGATGTTGTGCACTGGACGCTGTCCTTCAGAACTTTGAGCAAGAAATGTGGAATAATTTAGTGGAATCTTCTTGTGACATTGTCCATGTGGTGTTGTGTTGTTGAACACTGGTGATGGACATTGTTGTGTTGTTTGACATTGTGGTGGAGGTGAAGTCTTCTCTTGTGGGCCATATGTGCAGCGATTGCTGTTGTGAATCCATGCTTATGAAGGGTTTTCCTTCAATCCATCTCTTGCTCTGCTGCCCTCTTGTTGGTTGTAATGTGCTTGTAAAGCTGGTCAAGTTGGAGACATTCTTGTTGGATGAGGTTCAAATCACTTGGTTCTGCCTTTCTATGTATTCTATGCATGAAGGCTGTTCATGTTTTTTGTTGGATTTCATATTGTGTGTGATGTGTTTCGGAATGAGAGAGAGAGAGAGTGAGTGAGTGAGTGAGAGGGAGTGAGTGTGTGAGAGAAGAGAAGAGATGTAATGTAACAATGTATGATTCTAATATAATAACAAATGTCACCATAAAGTGTTATGTGTATAGGTAATATGCCTAGTTGTTACTCTTTTATAATAACTATGTGACTCTGTGGTATGGCAATGTGGGAAATATAACAGATTGCTTTTATGTCATTTTCTGTTCTTTTTGTTAGCTTGACAGTGTCATCTGAATAGAGTGGCAGAATAGTGCAGCGATGTGTATCTCAAACAACTGTAGTGTTTCTGTTACATTGTTATCTGGATGGTAATAACTTGTAGAATGTTGAATGTCGGACCACTATGTTGACACACCAGGACATTAGCAGCTTTGCTTCAGCTGTACCATAATGACTAGTTTGTGGGTGATGAATTATATAGGAAGTGACAGAGGTAATTGTTAGTCAGATACTGATATGGTTGTCAGGGAAATAAGTATCAGTTTGTGAGTGTAATCTGGAGTGTCTGTGTAAGGAATACAGTTATTATTGATGTGTGTAAGAGAAATATAATTATAAATTTGTGACTGTAAGATGATGTGTGTGTGAGAAATATCAGTTTGTGACTGAAAGGTGATGTATGTGATAATTATCAACGTGTGACTGTAAGGTGATGTGTGTGTGAGGAATCTGATTTAGTCTGGGGCTTCAGCTTTGTGTATGTAAGAAATATAAATATTAGTGTGTGATTGTAACGTGATACGTGTGTGGCCAACCTAGGTTTAATCCCAGCCAACCTGTATGTGCGGTGCCGAATCATGACCTGGTTACATGCAAATACACCTCTCTACAGATGTGACATTCTGGTATCAGTCTTGCACACTTCACTGGTTTCTAAGCATTGGTAGGGGGTGGAGAGATCTGTAATACAGTTCCCCATGGGATGGTACTTTGATACCGTGTGGGAGGAGAGAAATCTCTACACAAACCTCACTCCAGTAGATGCAAATCCTGTCGAGGCTCAGACATGGTCCTGAACCTATGTCATATCATTCTGAACCTACAACATGTCATCTTGAACCTACGTCATGTCATCCTGAACACTAATGCATATAAAACATTTGGACTGTCTTATCTACACTGTGAATAGGTTCTTCCCTCTAGCACTGTTGTCCATAGCAACAGCCTGACAGCTGCGATTTCTAACTTCCTTGGTTCTTTAAATATGCACAACTTGCACACAGGACCTCCTGTTGGCTGCCCTCATCTGTTACAGTTAGTATCTATCTCTCCACCTCAGAGAGCAGGCAGACGTGTGAGGGATAGCATTAGAAGCCAATCTGTCTATTCCATGACCTATCCCCATGGGTGATGTCTTGTGGTCCATGATTAACACTACTTATATGGGGAGGTTGACATTTGTTGTTTTCTGGAGCCGCATGTGTGGTCAGTGTTTGTCTAGTATGCCCTTGATCAAATTGATTAAACTCGCTTCTTGGTCTTCCGGTCACTATACTAGAACATGTTTTGTTTATTATAGGCACACAGTGCTAGCGGGTCTTCATTCACATTATATATTTGAACCCCACAGAGCACAAACTCCATAGCTCCAGGAGTCTCTGAGGAAATTGTACTCATGAACCAAACAACGTGGCTCAGAATCAAACCCACAACCATCGCAGCTTGAGACAGGCGACGTAACCATTTGGCCACGGAGACTCCCAGAGGGTATGCTTCTTGTATGTGATATCAGGTGACTGCTGCCAGAGAGGGTCTGAAGCTATGTTTACACATGTTTGCCAATGTATTATTATAGTTTTGAAGTGTGATGACTTTACTCTGAACCTGGCTGTGTGTTGAAAATACCAGTCATTTAATATATTTTATATTTGTTGGCAATATTTACACAAATAAATTCATGAAACACAGTGCAAATGGTGTCTTGTTGTCTTGCTAATAATATGAACTCCATCGCAGAGCAAGCACAACAGGAGACTTTTGTTTCGTCAGAAGCAGTTCCCCCCTCTTGCCAAATTTTTACACCTCATTACATCCTTGACACTATCACAAAGCCCCCTTGAGTCATGACTCCTTTGAGTCTTTCTCCTGGTCTGCTTCCACACATCCAGTTTTTAGACGTTTTAATAATTTGTTTGCACTTGTCCCACAAGAACACTGCTATGTGAATCTAGACAAAAACAAAGGTCACCTTAAAACAGATACTCCCGTAAATGTGTAGTTGCAGGTCTTGACATATATAGGTCATGGCTGCATAAGAGGGGTCACTGATACCCTTCCCAGAAGAACCGTTAGTATCTATTTTACAAGGCTAGGTTAACCACAAAACTGTCATTGTCATGTGCAAGTACCGTCATGTTTCTTAGGCCTGATTGTACAGAGAAATAGGTGGCCAGTCTTTCACCCACAAAGTGACTGGTGGGTTTTGAACTCTCACCCATCACGGTGACGGCATTATGTAGCCCCCTATCAGTGAACTTGATTTGGACATTCATCGAGCAAACCATGTTACCCTGAAAGTTGGACTTGATTTGGATATTCATCATGTTAAACTGTGTTACCCTGAAAGTTTAACTTGATTTAGACATTCAATGAGCAAATTATGTTACCCTGAAAGTTGAACTTAATTTAGACATTCAACAAGCGAACAATGTTAACCTGAAAGGTAGACTTGATTTGGACATTCAACAAACAAACTGTTACCTTGAAAGTTGAACTTGATTTAGACATTCAACGAACGAGTATGTCACCACGAAAGTTAAGTTTGATTTGGACATTTTTTTTTTGGGTGCTCGTTTGCTTTGAACTCAAGCGTAGTCCATACATACTATTTATAGTAGTAATGGACTGAATTTTGCGTGTGGATTAGCTTTCCCTATTAATAGTGTCCTTCGCCATCAGGCGAACCCACTCCAACTTCAGAGGTACTTGTAATTTACATCCCCAAGTCAAGGACGACAGGTCAACATTTTAGTCCAGCTGTCCTGTGTAGGGGTTGAACCGCTTACCTCGGCATCAGCACACCGGATGTTTAAGAACACGCATTCTTATCCATTCGACTGTGCTGACCTGCTTTTTGGACATTCAATGTGTGAACTACGGTATTCTGAAAGTTAAACTTGATTTGGATATTAAACAAACGAAAAATATTACCCTGAAAGTTAAACTTGATTTAAACATTCATTGAGTCAACTATGTTACCCTGAAAGTTGAACTTGATAAGAACATTTAATGAGCGAAATTTGTTACCCTGAAACCTGAACTTGATTTAGATATTCAATGATCAATCCATGTTACACTGAAAGTTGAACTAGCTTTGGGACATTCAACGAGCAAACCATGTTAATTGTTATCCTGAAGGTTGAACTTAATTTGGACAAACAAGAGAAACTATGTTACCCTGAAAGTTGAACTTGATTTATAAAAGTAATTTGCGAACCTGGATAATGTCGCTGAGATTGGTTTTAAAAAAAAAAAACAAGAAATTGCATTATTCCATGTAGTATCTAGCGAGATATTACTCATCACATGGATTTCTGTCTAAATTCACTGTGGACATTTTTGATCTGTTTTGAGCCTTGCTCCGTTTTACATAAATCTTTTTTTACTTGTGGCAAGAGTTTTCTCCCATAGAAACAACCTGTCTTATATTATGATACTCAACTGGAGATCTTAATTCTGTTTGTCCTTAAACAGTAAATAATACTGTGGACATTTCAACATATTTGTCATTCAACAGGACATACATTCCATGGACATTTCAACATATATGTCATTAAGCAGGACACACATTCAGTGGACATCATTCTTTCTTGATTTTAGGAATGGGTTGGTGATGGCCAGAAGCGTTTCCACTTAGTGGTTTCTGGTAACTGCCTGTCTTCGGGAGCAGTAACTGTCCTGTCAGTTCGACTCAGGCCTGTGCTGGCAATGTTAAATGTATTCGTGGGGTGCTACGAGGACGCATGGCAGGAGACTTGCCTAGGGCTCCATGAAAGCAGTACAGAACTCGCTGGCGCCAGATGTGTAGTACAGGGTGTCCCTTTATACGCAAAAGTAGGGTCTTAACTTTTCACTTACTTGTGAATACTGTGATTCAAATTACCACACAAGGGAACAGTTAATGTAGGAGCTGGAGGGAATCGTCATACATAAAGGTTAACGGTTAAAGGCAAACGTATAGGCTTCATTGCACCAGGTTTTACCCTACCTAGCTTGATCTTTATCCATAGAACGGCAAGCCATCTGCCGTGAACAAAGTACGAGCTCCATCGGCGACACCCAGAGTCCTGGAAAAATTGCATGCTTGGTCCGAAAGACGTAGTCGGAAAACGATCACACTACCTTCAGAGCGCGTGTCTGACAGCTTGACCACGGAAACCCACCTCCTCCATTCATTCATTCATTTAGTAGCATGTCCTTTGCAGAAATTCGCTCCCATAACAACCTTCCGGAAAACTTCTCGATCATAAGCAAGATGTCCAGCGTCATACACCCATCTGGAGATCATCCGCCACAACCTGCACCCATCTTCTCTTTGGCCTTCCTCTTCCTCTCTTCCCAGGCATATACCCCTCCATGAATGATCTATCCAAGCTTTCGTGACGTTTCAAGTGACCAAACTATTCAATTTTCTTTGTTTTATCGTCTTTAATGCCGGTCTCCCTGGCTGAGGTGTTAGCAGCTTTCTCCGTAACCCCGAATACCCTCGTGGTTAACGTGAGCGCACGAGAATTTGAAGGAGTTAGAGTCGCGCCAGTGACTAACGAGAGTATGGAGCCGGTCGCTCAGAAAGTCGTGGCGTGCTGATGAGCGTAATCTAGCTTAGGAATCAACATACAGCTGAAAGATGCTGGTGTTAACCGCAATATCCTGAAACAGGATGGAAACGCGGGGGGGGGGGGGGGGGGGGGGGTGGGGGGGGGGATCGTCTTTAATAGCCAACCTTCTTTAATATTCAGCTTAAGTATGAATGCATGTGTTCTTTTCTTTAACCAAGATATTCTTAGAACTCATCTATAACATTTATATTAAAAGGCATTTATGCGCTGTTCAGCTTGTTTAATAATAAGTGTCCAGGTCTCACAGGCGCATGTTGCATCAACCTCATCAAAAACAATATTTGAGCATAACGGCACCACCAGAAGCAACTCCAGCACGATGCTATTTGCTGTTTTGGAGAGTTAGAAAGCATCATTCAACTGTTACAGTCAGCAGGAACATGAGTGGCGTTAAAAGCTAGTTGTATATCCTTTACAGGATTCAGCAGTCAACTCCAGCCATGTTTGGCTGTTGGTGATTCCTGGTCAAGTTTACTTTTAGTAGTTTGCCATTGTTTTCTGAACGACCGGCATTCATACCAATTGTATGTAAACCAACGCAAGGCAATTTACTTCCAAATAACCCGCAGCTGTGTTTCGAATGCGGTATGCGGGATTACGAATTGCATTCGTAACCACTTCTAAGGGGTGGGAGGAAGGGGGGGGGGGGAGATGCAGAAAACTGAAAGTAAATGTAACTGCTAAAAATATATCCAATCAAATAAACAAAATAGAGTTTAAAAGGCAAACAGGTCGACTTTATTACTTCAGGTTCTCGCCTAGAGAAACAACAGTGGAAGAACTCTATGGACCACTATTTTTTTATTTTCGCTGTCAACATCAGCATCTTTTAGCTGATTGTTGATTTATTGGCAAGATTACGCTCAGTAGTTTGCCATTGATTTCTGAGCGACCGGCTCACTTATCCCGTAAGTTACCAACGCGACGAGAACCGCTCCCAATTTTTGCGCGCTGCGTTACCCTACGTGGATAATCGGGATTACGGAGAAAGTCGTTTAACCTCTAGGTTAGGGAGACGGCTCTATGGACCACTGCGTGAACTAAAAAAGACAGTGAAATTCATACATGAGACAACATATAGATACATTTCAAGCGAACGAAAGAAGAAGAAGAGTTCCAGAGGGTGTTATCCCATTTTGCTAAATCTCTTTCCGCAGGGCGGGCTGCAGAAAGCGTCGCACAAAGCACGAACTCCGTAGCTCAAGCGACGACCCCCAGGTGTCGCCTAGAAAACTTCACTCGTGAACCCAACGACAAAGGCCGGAATCGAACTTACAAACTTCAGAGCGCGAGCCAGGCGGTGTAACCACTTCGCCACGAAGGCTTCCTCCACTTAAATGAAGTGGGCACCTCACGCCATCTTGATATGCAAATTTTGAATGGAATGTTTTCAATTCGCACTCTTTCATGATTACGTTACAGCTCTTATTGACACGCGTGCAGCAACGACTGTAGAAGAGATTACCAAAGTGTTTGGTGTTTTTTTTTTTTTTTAAACTTTTAATTAAATCAGCAGAAACGTATTTGCTCTCCACTCTCTGCTATCTGATCCTTGTGAATTTGCATATGGATTTAACTTCAAAGTGCACTTTTTTTCGAGTTCACGAAGTTTCATAATAGTTGATACAACTTGGCAATGCACATTCTTCAAGTTCATGAACTCTCATTTTTGTTTTTATTCGTTTGCTGGCCTTGAACTCAAACATAGTCCACACACGTGCTAATACCGCTAGTGGACTGGACTGATTTTTGCGTGTGGGTTAGCTTTCCCTATTACCAGTGTCACGAGTTGAGTTGAGCTGAGAACCGACATCACTGCATTCAGGACATTCGCGCTCCGTCCCCTCGTTCAACGGCCAGCGAAGAGTCATACTACTAATCGTTCTCACCGTTATCTGATTGAAAGTTCTCCTGGTCTGCCCTCTCAGTTTTGAGATTCTTCCAGAACCCCTGCCGATCCCTCGCAATATCATTATTTCCACATATGGGTTTACAATCTGTTCCTCCGTCTTCTCCACCTGGTCCCACAGGCGCCCGAGCACCTCTCCTCTGCCCATAGGTAATCTACCACCAAGTGGTGCAGTCCCTGCCAGCCTATCAGCCTGTTCATTTCCCCCGCACCCCCGCATGGCCAGGACAAAAACATCCATACAATTCTCACATTCTGTGACCACCGAAGCGATGAGAGCCATTCCACAAGAAACACTCCTTTCTTCACTTTACTAAGTTTACTCCTTGTGTCCGTAATGAATGCAATGTGTGTTACAGTGGTCCCTTCTAACCATCGGAAGACCGCTGCTACTGTTTCCACCTCCATTCTCATGCTGGAGGTCGTAGTCTCATATGCCAGACTCTCCTTTTTCAAGCATCGTCCATTAGCCTTCGAGATTAAACCCCAACCACTACGTTTGTTTCTCACCACTGAGTAAATCACTATGTCAACTCGATGTGTGTTACTCTGGATCATCATATACCAGTGCTCGATGCCTGTGTCACAAAGTCTCATAATATTTGAGTTGTTATATGCGAAGCAGAATGTTACGACAGTCGGGAAGGTCGGTGGTGTTGGAAGCAGAGATTCACAGAGGCAGAAAATGCTGGGAGAGCTGGCACAGCATCACGGACAACAATCAGCCATCGAATTTATCAAGAATACGGAAGATAGATGTTTGTCGAGGAACATGGTTGCTTTCGTCACTCGACATGGCGCATGATAACAACTCGCGGATCCTATAAATACCCACACTCACATATTTATACCGATATAACATGGCGCACGATGATGATAATTAACATTTCCTCAAATATCCTCAGGCCCAGATTTATTCTATGGATCATGATGATGATAATTCGCCATTCTTTCAAATACCCACACTCCCAGGTAAAAACAATCTCTCTCTCTCTCTCTCTCTCTCTCTCTCACACACACACACACACACACACACATACACACACGCACACACACATACACACACGCACACACACACACACGAAAATTAGACGGTAAACGTTACTAGAACACGGTCATCATCATCATCATCATCGTCGTCCAGTGCTTTTTCGGCTGGCGTGGGCGATCATGCCTCTCAACAAATTACGATCTCCGACGTCATGGATCAATTCGCACACTGGCTTACTCTATCTCTCTTTCCGCAAATCTTTACGGTAGTCACGACATATTCCTGTTATTTTTTTTCTTCTCATAATGTTCTCAAAAAACAAAAACAAAAAACTACTGCCACTTTCTGATGTTTGTGATAAGTTGTATTTGCGACTTAGCTGCCTTCAAACTGTCCAGATTGCACATGTTGGCTGTCCAATTAATTTTCAGCATTCTTCTATAAACCCACACCCCCATGACTTCCATGAATTTTTACGCCTGGTTACTAATTGTCCAGGATTCGCAGCCGTATGTTAAAACTGGTTCTATGTAACATGCAAGAACTCTCTAACTTTCAAGGACAATGACTTACTGCACAAAACGTTTTACATTTCATAGAATGCAATGTTTTCTTGTCCTATTCTGTTGTATTCTCTGTCCCAGTGATGCATCTTCCATCTGATGCTATCCGTGTGCTTAGATATCTGAATTTCGGTACATCCCCCGAAATATAACACCATCACAAATAACAAAATGTACGTTTCGACTAAAGAATTTCCAAAGAAGCAAGTCTCGACAGAACACATTCAGAAAATTTAGAACTCTTTACTCCAGATGAAACAACTGACCCACAAGCATTAAATGAACTTCTATTTGCAGACGATCAGTGCCTGTTTTACAGCGATGAGGGCAGACTACAAAATCATATTACTAATCTGAGTTCAACCTGCAGCAGATACAATATGAGTATAAACACAGCCAAAACCGAAGTAATGCAAGTTAGCAGATCGCCTGGCCCACTAAGTATACAGATAAATAACACACATCTGAAACAAGTTAAAGAATTCAAATACCTTGGAAGTATGATCACAGAAGATGGCAGATTGGACAGAGAAATTGAAATCAGATGTCAAAAAGCTAGTGCACTTACATATCAACTGTCACCCTTACTGAAACATCCAAACATACCCATGTCCGCAAAACGACAGATAATAAACAGCATATTCACACCAACCCTATGCTATCAATCTCAAACCTGGACTTTATCCAAATTACACCTTCGCAAAATCAACACCTGCGAAATGAGATGCCTGAGGAGAGCTGCCAACTTAACAATCCGAGACCGAGTAAGAAATGCTACTATCAGATAGACTGTGGGATCAACACCTTGTGCCACATTTATTGAAAGACAGAAGATCAAGTGGTTTCGCCACGTCGTTAGAATGCAACATCAGCAACTACCATCACTGGCCTTACATCAAAGATCATCTGCGACGAGACCACGAGGACGTCCAAGAAGAAAATGGATTGACATGACATCAGAGACATTGTACAACCACACGGAATGACACTATCCAGTGCCGTCCACCGGGCGCTGGAACGCAAATTATTCCTCCCCACGGCGCTTGACGGCAGAAGTGGAAGATGATGATGATGATGATGATGACGTTTCGACCAAAGCTTTCGTCCATCGATCTATTACAATAAACCAAAGTAAAATATGTCAAGGAAGTTCGAGCACCCGAGCCATATTTCACATTCATTCGTTTTGTACGTAGCTCGAGTTTTTCGTGTTTTTATGGAAGATTTTTTATGCCGGGATGATCTGAGGCTTAGAAAGTCGCGCACCGTGATACACGAGGTCAAGGACTAAAAATGCAGACACGGGATAGGCATTGATCAGTGAAGCGAGTCCGCGAGAAGATGAATGTAGCAATGTAGCCACGGCGAGTGACGGATCTGACATCTTGACATGTTGACAGTTGTTTGAAGAAAATAACTTCTACAGAAAAAAGGAATTTTTTAAACGAATGTTTACTTTTCAATCATCCGACCCCTTGCTTAGTGTACGCCCGAGTGCATGTCTCTGCTCGCATGTTTCTGCTTTTTGCTCCCCACTTTATGTTCTCTGAATGGTAGCGTTTTGTGGTTTGCCTTCAGATGTTACAAGTGGATGGTTGATAAATATAGAAGAATAGGCAGACAGACATAGTCAGGCAAACAGACATACAAGACAGTAGGATTGGTAGGTAAGTAAGTAGGCAGACAGATGGACGGACATCAGCGAGTGAGGAGGGGATGATTGAGTGTATGAATCACAGAACGGGAATGCTATAAAATATAGACAAGACAGAAAAAACAGGTATCAGACAACAGTGAGTGGGATAGAGTGAATGAATCACAGAACGGGAATTTTATAATAGATAGAAAGACATAAAGAACGTATCAGAATCAACCAGGACAAACAAGCCAAAGGTTAAGATTTTTTGAGCCCTCGTGGCGAAGTGGCCAAGCCGTTTAACTCGGGCTCCGAAGGTTGTGGGTTCGATTCCTGGCCGCGTCCTTCGGTTCACGAGTTAAATTTTTCGGAGACTCCTGTGGGTCGTCGCTAGAGCTACGGAGATCGTGCTTTGTGTGACGCTTTCCGCGCTGCAGAAAGAGACCGAGCCATATGGGATAAAACCCGGTGCAATGAAGTCGACCCTGTCGACTTTTAAGCGATTTTTTTTAAGGTTAAGAACTTCTTACATGCACCCTGGCATAATGAAAGTCTGGTGCTAAACCCATATTTTCGAGAGCAAACAGCACTAGGTGGATGATGTGCCAGTAACACGTCGGTCATCTTACCTGCCATGACATATTTAGGTACCCATTTTATGCGATAAGTCCGCCTGGGATCACGTGATCACGATAAGTCACGCCTGATGAGAGATTTAAATCCTGACTACTGGATCGAGAGGCGAGTGAGCTAACTGTTGTACTACCAATGGTAACACATCAGGACTCATGTCGATTTATAAATATCAATGAACACTCAGAGAGTGAGAGAAAGATAGAGAAAGAGAGAGAGAGAGAGAGAGAGAGAGAGAGAGAGAGTAGGAGAGAGGAGAGGAGAGAGAGAGAGTAGAAGAGAGGAGAGAGAGAGAGAGAGAGAGAGAGAGAGAGAGAGAGAGAGAGAGAGAGAGAGAGAGGGGGGGGGGATTTTAAAAAAAAGATTTACGTAGGTTTACACATATTATGGGAACACTTTACAACTTTGTGACAGCTGAAAATTAATGGGAAAAGTCAAAAGAAAGACAAAGAAATGCACACCAGAAGTGCCTGGCCAAATCGGAACAAGAACACACAGCTTATAGTGGTCAGTACTAAGCCGGAGTCTTTTATTTCCCAGAACAATACCTTGTACCAATCTTGAAATGGGTTGACCTGGAAGCGCTGGTAAATTTTAAAATAATCCGGCCCAGCTGATGATTCGAACACATACATGATCACCTGGTCGGTAGGCTAGAGTGCTAGCCACTGCACTGTCGAGGCTCGGAGAAGGTGACACAAGCAAATCTAGTCTGTACACAGTGTGCTCTTAACGTGGACAAGCGGCCTTTGAAGGAAAACTCTTCCTGTACACACGGACAACAGTGCAAATATTGTAACAGTGCTTCCTTTGTTTCAACTAGCGTCTAGGTATACAAGTACTGTAGCAATCTGCGCTAGTTGTTTGTCGTCGTTATCATCATCATCATCATCATCATCATCATCATCATCATCATCATCATCATCAACAGCATCGTCATCTCCGCGGGGGCTTCAAATGAAAACCTTAAAAGTGTGATAGAAATTACAATAACCATGCCATTGTCTTGTAACCTGCCAATGCTGCCGTTAAGGATGTCAAGAGGGTTAAGCACGTGGCATCACTGTACAGACGAACACGATGATGTCATAAGGACAGTTTAAAGATGACCGCCCCATTTTTGACATGCACCAAAGAGGAGCAACGTGTTGTTATCCGTTTTGTGTGTGTGTGTGTGTGTTTTTTTTTTTTTTAATTCAGTGGAGTGGTGAAACCTATAGAAATTCATTGACGAATGAAGGTCCAGTATGGCGATGCATGTATGTCAGTCCAGCAAGTTTATGAGGGGAGTAGGAAATTTTAGAACGGCGTGACTTCTCTCAGATACACCGAGGAGTGACTCAAGAGTGGTTACACAAGCGACTAAGATAATTTTTTCCCCAAACCAGGCCTCCCATCACTGTTCTTCTCCACCCTACATTTAACATGGCCAAAGTATAGGGTGTATTTTTAATGACTGCACAGTATTTGAAAATATTGGCAGTCCAAGTTTTGTATTTACCTAGTTAGTTAGTTAGTCGAGGTTCCAACTTCATGGCAACGGGTCGTCCCCATTATGCTCCGTTCCTGTGCCAGTGAATGTCACACAAAATGCTCCCACTGTCCAGTGTGAAAAGTGGAATAGACAAGAGTCTCGGCAATCCAACAGCCCGCACAGGTACACAGTGCATAATACTGCCGCCAGAATGCCAACACAAAAGTCCTCCACGGAAACCACAGTTCACCGTCGATGGAATCGGCAGTCACCAGAAAGACCTCAGTGACCCGGGTTTTCCCACATGGCTCTGTCTCTATCCGCAGAGGCGACCCACCGAAAGCGTCGGATAAAGCACGAAATCCGTAGCTCCAGCGCCGACCCCAGGAGTCTCCTGAAAAATGCACTCGTGAACTGAAAAGGCAAATCACTCAATTCAGCAACAGCCGGTAGCCATTGTTCTGAAAATGCAGGTCACTGTACAAATAAAAGCGGACATGTAAAAGCATTCCACGTGAATATCACAGCTCACAGAGTCGCGCCACGCACTCACTCAGTAGCAAGGCGACGGAACATTATACTACCAGTCCAACATGAGGAAAATGCGAAATGCAAACCGCAGCCACAAAGATAAATACTCCAGAGGCCGTAGCGGTTCAATGACTAACCGCCATGCTGGGGACCGGAAGTCCTGTATTTACCTATTATGTTGCATGAACTTTACGGTGGGTGAATACAAAACTTGGACCGGTAATATTTTAAACACTGCACAGTGATTAAAACGACACCCTGTATTTCAGTCTCAGAGGCATAATGCTGTATATAAGCCAGGTGTCTTCCTTGTTCAGATCTGGTAGAAAGCCAGTATTTTTTTCTGCTTGGTCCACGATATTCTTAGAATGTTTCTGTAACATTGAAGTTCAACAGCGGAGGTCAGCGTGGTCGAATGGGTAAGACCGCTCGCTCTTAAACTTCCGCTGTGTTGATGCCGAGGTAGCCGGCTCAACTCCTGTACCGGCCAGTTGGACTAAAATTGTGTTTTCTCGTCCTGTATTTGGGGACGTAAATTACAAGTACCTCAAAAGTCGGAGTGAAGTAGTAGCACGTGTATGGACTACGCTTGAGCTCAAAGCGTGCGAACACACACACACACACACACACACACACAGTTCAAAAGCCCTAATTTTCTTATCTTTAGAGAGACTGGGGAAACCCCCATGGGTCACAGTGACGTGTTTCCATAGAAATGATGCAATGTCTTTAACAATGTAACGTGTTTACTGGTGTTGTTCCACCTGTTCTTAATTCTGCTTAACCTTTGCGCTGCAAAAGCCAGCCTGACCTTTCTTGGACACTCCACGATGCTATTGATAATGGAGCTAAGATCATCAAAGCCTGTGAAATTTTCAGTTCCTTCATTGTCGATTGCTATCTTTGGTTGCCATGTTGTTTTGTCCGTGGACATTTTGGTTAGAGCTCAGAAACGATTTTGATTTTAACTGTCTCTTGACAGACAGGATCAATTCTTCATTTCCTTTAGCACTATTGGAGAGGAGGAACTGTGCTACCTGCATATCTAAGCTCCTCTAGCATTTATGAATGGATACAAATTGTCTCGGGTCCTATCATTGTTAAACTTTTCTTATTACATTTGCCTGCATATATGTTGCATAGGTATGGCTAGACTCTCGCCAGCCGGGCTGATGGGCATGGGTTTAAATCCGCATCGGCGAGGTTTTTTTAAATATGTGCCGGGGTTCCCATGGCGACCCAGCCTGAAATGGGTACCGGGAAATGTCGTAGGACGTAAAGGCGGTCGGCGTGACAGACCACATCACCCATCGAATACCGATTTGTCTCTAAAATCATAGGTCTAACACCATATACCCAATGCCCATAAAGGAACGTAACAGAATCCTTTAATTACTTTCTGCTAAAATTTCATGACGTCATTAAGTTTCAGAATTTATAATAACCAATCACAGATTAAATAGCAAAGATACAACCAATCAGACTGGGTCTAATATGTGAAGAACATTTCAAGGAAAGACTCGATGGTTTGTTTCATTGTGATATACATAATGCATAAAAATATCAGTTCAACAGAGAGGGGTACAGACAGTAGGGGCATGAGCAGATAAATTAAGAGTGATTTAACTTGACAGTGATTTCAGTGAGTTATAGTTGTGTGTGTGTGTCTCTCTCTCTCTTTCTTATTGCGCTCGCTCGCTCGCTATTAACCCAAGCGTAGTCCATACACACTACTTCTATTAGCATTGGACTAAACTTTGCGTGTGGATTAGCTTTCACTATTACCAGTGTCCCTCGCCATCAAGGCGAAAGCCATTCCGACGCCAGAGGTACTTGTAATTAACGTCTTCAAGTCAAGAAAGAGAAGTCAACATTTTAGTCCTGCTATCCGGTGTAGGGGTTGAACCTCTTAACATGGCTCCATAGGCACTGTTACCACCAGATGTGTTAGACTAGTGGTTCTCAAACTTTTTTGGTCCATACACCCTTTCACCATATGTCAGAATGTCATTTCCCCCTTTCCAGCAAACGAAAGAAGAAGAATTCCCCATTTTCCAAAATTGTCAGCCTCAAAAGGTGCATTCAAAATAACATGCCTATCATACTGAAAATCCTTATTTTCTTCCATATTTGTACATAACCTTTACATTCATTAATTTTATAGTGTAGTAAAAGTCAAAGAATTGTCACTTAGTACACGACATCAGAATGTCAGAAAATTGTGCTTCATCAAACAAAACGCTTAATAGAAAGTCAGAATACTGGGCCTGAAGCCATTTGAGTCTGCCAATCTGTGGTCTTAATTCCGCCCTTGGAAACCCTAACATGCCGCCCCCCCCCCCAACTGGTTGAGAACCAGTGTTAGCCGTATAGTTCTTTGGTTATTTATTGGCTTTCACGCGATCTGCTCCTCAAACTAGACTTGTGTAACACTGATTACAAATAAGTCAACAACTGCTACTATAAATTGTTCAGGACGTGACTTTTATTAGGTCAATTTCACCAATGTCTACAAACATCTGAGCTCCAATTAAACATTGAGCACATTAGCATGTAAACAAAGATACAAACTGACTTCTCTGGACTACGCTACCAAACTCTCAGCAGCATTCCCCACTCACAACTTCGTGCATCTCAACTAAATTCCTCTGGTTAGGATACTAACTCCTAGCTGAATAGCCAGTTTAAATCTAATAAATGTGGCTTCCTCGAATCTATTAATCGATGCATCCCCGGGTGACTGGCTGAATCTATCTGACGCTGAATAATGAACGCCCGAATAATGAGCCACTGAGGGAGTCTATGAGAGACTCGGTGACTAACCCCTTCCAAAACTTAATCTCAGTCAAGAAATAATCTCCTCTTCATAAGTTATGCTCTATCTTCTGTTCCCCTTTCTCACTCCAACACAGCTCTTCAGTCCCCGAGAGTCCTAGTCCTCGTTCCCTCTTCGCCAAGCAGTCTGTTACCACCTCTCTCTCTCTCTCTAAGGCAGTCTCGAGCTGGCACTCTCGCTCTCTTCTCAAATCAGTCTCAGAGAGTCTTCTGTCTTCCCTCTCCAAAGCAGTCTCTTCTCCGGAGAAGTCTTTGAGAGTCTCCCGTTTCCTCTCTCCAAAGCCCTTCTATTAATTTCACCCATTACTACTTTTAAATAGCCTTCCATTTGTGAGTCATGCTTTTACCGTTACTCTTGCTGAACGTATTACATTCATAAACCTGAATGACCATCAAGTCTACCTTAGAAGACTCTGTTCTCCATTGTGAATCACTTCCCGTGATTCGTTTACTTTAACTCTTCACTTACCCCACAGAAGCCCTGAGCTCAGACATTGTGAATCACTTCCCGTAATTCGTACACTTTAACTCTTCACTCCCTCCACTGAAGCTCTGAGCTCAGACATTATGAATCACTTCCCGTGATTTGTACACTCCAGGGAGTCTCCGTGGCTAAGTGGTCAAGCCGTCTGCCTCGCGCTCCGAAGATTATGTTTTCGACTCCGGGCTAGGCCTTTCGGTTAACGAGTGCATTTTTCTCGGAGACTCCTTGGGGTCGTCGCTGCAGCTACGGAGTTCGTGCTCTGTGTGACGCTTTCGGCAGGCCGCCATGCGGAAAGAGATCAAGCCATGTGAGATTAAACCCTGTGCAATGAAGTCGTCCTCTCGATTTTTAAGACATTTGTTTGGTACACTTCAACCCTTCACTTCTCTACAGAAGCTGTTCGGTCAGATAATGCGCACTTTCACTGCGCACGACAACAAAACTGTTGTAATCTTGTTCTTCCCCGGTTCACGAAAAGAAAACAAATTTCAATTTGTCATTTCCGGGTACAACATTCTAATCAGGTTTTAACCAGCTGAAAACTTCGTACAAAAACATCAATGACAGAAACAAAAAGCAAAACACCAAACACCTGCTAATCTAACCAGGGCAGAAATTTCAACCCAGTGCGTGAATGTTTATTGTAAACTTCAGTCTGCAACAATTCTTCCCTATCATAGGTAATATTCTTCTAAACGTCTATCGGGAAGCGTTTGAAAAACAAGAACTCCATGGTAGCTGCAACATGTCTTATATAAAACATACACACAAAGCAAAGGCAGACAAGACACGAGTGAACCATTAGTTTCACTTCTTAACACAGATCACAAACTTCTGGCCAAATCACTCGCACACAAGACCAGACAATTGCTGCCACCGCTAATACACCCAATCAGTCATGTGGTGGTCACTACAGGTAGGTCAAGGTCTTGTCCAAAGCAACATTTCCTTTAATCCTCACCTCAACCCCATCCCAATTACAACTTTTGTGCTTGGATATGGTTGTTTTTGGGTTTGTTATCATTCCCCCTCTCTCCCTCCTTGGTTTCTCCTCTCTCTCTCTCTCCCCCCCCCCCCCTCCCCTCGCGTATGCAAACTTATTAATTTACTTGTAAAATATGACGCTTGTTGCGATGTTTAATGTATGATCCAGTTAAACTTGTTTAAATTAAACTAAGTCTGCATGAGAATACTTGGAGTATGAAAGCATTTCTATTGAACGAATTTAGTATGCATGACAGCAGATAATTCGACAGATAAAATTCGGCAGATAAAATGACAGCAGAAACAATCAAGTAATGTGTAGGCAATTGCACCATACCATACATGTAATATTAGCATACGTATATCTGAATGCATATGTTGTATTCGCAGATGTAAAGGGAAACATACAATGCACCGTGTCTTGTAAATACACACTGCTGAGTAAGAAATAAGTTTTTTTTTTAAAACATATCTCTCTAATTCTCTTTTCCGTGTTTATTATTTACGCGCGAGAGAGTGACGGAGCGTGAAAGAGAGAGATAATAAATGAGTAGGACTGACGTAGTATTTGTAATTGTGAGTGGATTTATGTGTCAGAAAGGGCAAAAATGTAAGATCTACACAAAAGCAAAACTAAACGAATCATGTAGTGAGTTGTGTTGAACTGTTTCAGTAAGGAGACAAATTATCCTCGTGACGTTCATTTCCCGTTTGCAGTGGTTCTGAGAAGGTGCGGACTACAAGTATTCTGTTGTGATTAATTTAACTAGAAGGATAATTTTAATATAAATATCTTTGTAAAAGTAACATATCCTTTTACATGACCTCGCAGCGAACACCATCACTTTTTGCTGTTGTGATCTCTTGGCAAGTTTACGTTCAGTAGTTTGCCATTTCTTTCTGAACGACCGGCACCCTACCATTTCATACAACAACAAAAAACGCGAGACGGGTTGCTGCCAAATCGTCTGCAGCTGTGTTTGGAACGCGGGTCAGCGGGATTAAGAACTACGTCCGACACACATTGTCTTTATCACGGACTCAAGGAGTATGCTTAATAAAGTGGACGTGTGGAATGGCTCACCTCGCTTCAGAGGTCACAGATTGTAAGAACTGTATGGATGTTTTGTTCTGGCCATGCGGGAGTGCGGGGGACATGGACAGGCTGATAGGCTGGCAGGGAATGCACCTCTTGGTTGCGATTATCTATGGACAAGGGGGAGGTGGTCGTGCGCCTGTGAGACCAGATGGAGAAGGTGGCGGAACAGACTGAGAACCCATATGTGGAAAGGATGAGATTGTGGGGGATTGGAAAGGGTTCTGGTACGAATCTTAAAACTGAGAGGGAAGAGCAGTAGAACTTTCAATCAGATAGCGGTGAGGAACGATTAGTAGTGTGAATCTTCGCTGGCTGTTGAGCAAGGGGACGGAGCGCGTATGGGAATGTCCTGAGTGCAGTGATGTTGGTTCTTAGCTGAACTCAACAACTCAACTAGCGTCATTTCTCTTGGTCTGCCTCTCTTCCCCTTGATCTTTTACTTAGTGAAGCTCAGCGGTTAGAATTGGAGTATGATGCCGAGGCAATCTTAACTCCAAGCGTGGTTAATGAAGCACAGCCATTAGAAGTGGCTTATGGTGCCGAGGCAAAGCCAGCTCCAAGCGTGTTTAACCATGAGAAGAAAAAAGCAAAGGTAGAAGCTCAGAAAACAATCGCGGAATGAGCTCAGCAAAAATATTCAAACTCTTAAGAATACCACTGTGAGGAAGACAGGAAAAGACATGGCCATCCAGGCGGCCGTTGTAGAAGTGCTAAAAGACTAATAGAAAGTTGCGTATGCTGTGCGTATCTCGACGAATAGAACAGCTGATCTCTTCACATTGTTAATGCTTTCCGGTGATATTTCGAATTCGCTTTATTACTAATAAATTAAACGACGACAATCAATTGCTCTTCAAAGACTAAAACAACTGAATGAATTATGGAATGGGACAGTCAGAACTACAAAAATTAAATTTTTAAGAGCATGCATCTTTTCCATTGCAACATACGCCTGTGAGACATGGACACTTACTAAACAAGATGAGCAGCACATAAATGCCTTTGAATATGAATCTCATAGACGAGTTCTAAGAATATTATATCTGTCCGTGTCTGTCCTTGTATATGTATCTCATAGACGAGTTCTAAGAATATTATATCTGTCCGTGTCTGCCTGTATCTGTCCTTGTATATGTCTGTGTCTGTATCTGTGTCTGTCTTGTCTGCCTGCCTGTACATGTCCTTCTGTGTCTGCATGTCTGTGTCTGTCTGTCTGTGTAAAAGGGTCAACTGCAGTATAAGTAGTAGCACGTGTAAGGACCAGCTTGAGTTCAAAGCAAGCGAACGTTTAAACACACACAACAAGACTGGCAACCGACAGCCCTTCACCAATTGAAGGGGTTGCGACGGTACAAATTGGATCAATCCACAACTATGCAAGACCGGCAACCGACAGCCCTTCACCAATTGAAGGGGTTGCGACGGTACAAATTGGATCAATCCACAACTATGCAAGACCGGCAACCGACAGACCCTTCACCAATTGAAGGGGTTGCGACGGTACAAATTGGATCAATCCACAACTATGCAAGACCGGCAACCGACAGCCCTTCACCAATTGAAGGGGTTGCGACGGTACAAATTGGATCAATCCACAACTATGCAAGACCGGCAACCGACAGCCCTTCACCAAATGAAGGGGTTGCGACGGTACAAATTGGACCAATCCACAACTATGCAAGACCGGCAACCGACAGCCCTTCACCAATTGAAGGGGTTGCGACGGTACAAATTGGATCAATCCACAACTATGCAAGACCGGCAACCGACAGCCCTTCACCAATTGAAGGGGTTGCGACGGTACACATTGGATCAATCCACAACTATGCAAGACCGGCAACCGACAGCCCTTCACCAATTGAAGGGGTTGCGACGGTACAAATTGGATCAATCCACAACTATGCAAGACCGGCAACCGACAACCCTTCACCAATTGAAGGGGTTGCGACGGAACAAATTGGATCAATCCACAACTATGCAAGACCGGCAACCGACAGCCCTTCACCAATTGAAGGGGTTGCGACGGTACAAATTGGATCAATCCACAACTATGCAAGACCGGCAACCGACAGCCCTTCACCAATTGAAGGGGTTGCGACGGTACAAATTGGATCAATCCACAACTATGCAAGACCGGCAACCGACAACCCTTCACCAATTGAAGGGGTTGCGACGGAACAAATTGGATCAATCCACAACTATGCAAGACCGGCAACCGACAGCCCTTCACAAATTGAAGGGGTTGCGACGGAACAAATTGGATCAATCCACAACGATGCAAGAACGGCAAACGACAGCCCTTCATCAATTTAAGGGGTTGCGACGGAACAAATTGGATCAATCCACAACGATGCAAGAACGGCAAACGACAGCCCGTCATCAATTTAAGGGGTTGCGACGGAACAAATTGGATCAATCTACAACAATGCAAGAACGCCAACCGACAACCCTTCATCAATTGAAGGGGTTGCGACGGAACACCAAATGAAGGGGAAAAGCTGCAACACATTTTACTTAGTGAAGCTCAGCGGTTGGAATTGGAGTATGATGCCGAGACAAATTTAACTCCAAGCATGGTTTGTGAAGCACAGCCATTAGCAGTGGCTTCTAGTGCCGAGGCAAAGCCTGCACCAAGCGTGTTTAACCATGAGAAGAAAAAAGCAAAGGTAGAAGCTCAGAAAACAATCGCGGAATGAGCTCAGCAAAAATATTCAAACTCTTAAGGATACCATTGTGAGGAAGACAGGAAAAGACATGGCCATCCAGGCGGCCGTTGTAGAAGAGGCTAATAGACTAATAGAAAGTTGCGTATGCTGTGCCTATCTCGACGAATAGAACAGCTGATCTTTTCACATTTTTAATGTTTTCCGGTGTTATTTATAATTCGAATTTTTACTAATAAATTAAACGACGACTATCAACTGCTCTTCAAAGACTACAACAACTGAATAAATTATGGAATGGGACAGACAGAACTACAAAAATTAGATTTTTAAGAGCATGTATCTTTCCCATTGCAACATACGCCTGTGAGACCTGGACACTTACTAAACAAGATGAGCAGCACATAAATGCCTTTGAATATAAATGTTATAGACGAGTTCTAAGAATATTGTATCTGTCCGTATCTGTCCCTGTGTGTCTGTCTGTATATGTCTGTCTGTCTGTATCTGTCCGTCTGTATGTCTGTGTCTGTCTGCCTGTGTCTGTCTGCCTGTCTGTGTCTGCCTGTCTGTCTGTGTCAAAGGGTCAACTGCAGTATAAGTAGCAGCACGTGTAATGACCACGCTTGAGTTCAAAGCGAGCGAACGTTTAAACAAACACACACACAATTACACAAACACACACAAAAAACACTCACACACACACTCACACACACACACACACACACATACACACACAGACATGATGTTTACCTGATCTCTTATGTTTACAGCTCGACACAACTTCAAACGCTATATATAATGGAAGCGAAATCAGTGGAACAAATTGGATCAATCCAGAACTATGCAAGAACGGCAACCGACGGTCCTTCATCAATTGAAAGGGTTGCGACGGTACAAATTGGACCAATCCACAACTATGCAAGAACTGCAACGGACAGTCCTACATCAATTGAAGGGGTTGGGACGGAACAAATTGGACCAATCCACAACGATGCAAGAACGGCAACCGACAGCCCTTTACCAATTGAAGAGTTTGCGATGGAACAAGTTGGACTAATCCACAATAATTCAAGAACGGCAACCGACAGTCCTTCCCCAACTGAAGGGGTTGCGACGGAACAAATTGGATCAATCCACAACGATGCAAGAACGGCAACCGACAGCCCTTCATAAATTTAAGGGGTTGCTACGGAACAAATGAGTGAAAATAACGTTTGGAAATGTCTCAGGTGAAGGACAGAACAAAGCCAAGGCAAGTATCGGCATCAGCACACCAGATGCTTAAGAAATCGCGTTCTTATCCATTCGGCCATGCTTGTTGATAAATGGATCAACTGTCATTTACTGCCAATATAGTACCTTGCGGTGTATGGCACAAGGGTCTTTGAGCCTGAGGAATTAAGGCCGCCTGGCTAGTGCAGTCGCCGCGAACTGTGCAGGTTAGGATTTTCTTTTTGCCCCCGACAGAAAAAAATTCCACACCTTACCGAGGGATCGAACCCGGGTCTCCCGAAGGAGAGTCTGGCGTTCTAGCCACTCAACTTAATCTGCAATTTTGGTAGTTTTAAAATCTTTTATCAGGCATACACATTAACTTAGCAGTGCTTCGAGAAATAGATTAATGCCACTATTTAATTAAAGAAGTGACCTTGGATGGGGTATGTGTAGAGGAAACGAGCCTGACACAAATGCATGACCAAGTCGGCCACACTGACCTTTGAGGTGCATAACTTGGTGTGACGCACTTGCCTCGAAAGAGGAAGGAAGAAAAAGAAGAAGAAATTAAAGAAGTCAAAAGTAGACAGTCAAAATGATTGGTTTTCTTTTAGGAAAAATAAACTTGACAACTTGGTGAGAAACGGCAAACTTAAAGGTCAAAATAGCAAGGGGAAGACAGAGAAATCAATATTGGATATCTGGATCAAGTCATATGGTACAGCATGATCCCCATTCTTATCGGCATGGCTAGTGATGATGATGTTTCAGTGGTTTTCTGGTACATGTTATATATAAAGAAACTTTTTATTTTGTTCGACTTTTAGGCGACTTTTTTTTTAAGAACACGCAAATGATGTTGCCATGGATACGTCTATCAAATAACAATTTCTAAACTAATATCACTATCACTGTTGGACGCTGTGAAGACTTCGGCACTCGAGCTGAGGAACTCAATGGGCAGGGCGCTGTCTTCAGACTCGCTACAGATTTCACGTCTGTCTGATCGCCTGGGTGCAGCCAGACAGCCCATGTTGTAGCTATCCCAACCGCTGACAGATTTCAGTTGGGTGGTTCCTTCTGTTGGCCATATATTTTCATAGACATTATCATCACGATATTTCGATATGTCTATGTGAGTGTTCGCGTGTATTCTGGTTTCATCGTGAACTCCGTAAGAAATTACTGAACGCGATTCATTTTCTGGGTTAGTAACAACGTCAGTAAGTTTACAAGTACTAGAACTTATTGTTTTTCTCCTTTTATTATCTGTTTGATGAGGTTTTCGTGGTCCCAGCTCAGAAAATATCTTTACATGATCATGGAGTGTATCCATGATTTTATTTGATGTGTTCGAATTGGCGACGTCGATACGAGTCGAGTTTTCAGACGCAGGTGCTGTCATTACCCGAACACTGAAACGAGGATCTGAGGTAGACACTGTTGGGATATCTGGAATATTACTGATTGCATAATTCTCGGAATTAAATGACGACTTCAGCAGCTCTATCGCCAGCTGGTCGTTCTGAGCTAGCGAGAGTTCGAGATTTGTACTTGGAGGGCAGATGTGATCTTGGGCCCGGTTGCTGCCTATACTGCGCTGTTCTGTTGAGGTTGACAGGGATGTGAATGTGTCTACGACTGTTGAAATGTGTAACTTTCCATGTTGTGAATGTTTTCGTTTCTTATTTTTATAGCAGCTGGGGCTGGAATCTAATGGGGGATGATTAGGAGATGTGTCTTCTTGTGCAGGGTGGGCGTCTGTTGAAGGGTAAGTGTTGTAGCTTTCTGCGTCTACACTCGGTAGACCATCTTTTTCTGTTGGTGAACTGGTTGTTTTACACAACGCTGTGTGATGATGATGATGAAAATGATAATCCTGACGATTTACGTCTGCATGAAAACATTGTGGAATCATTTTCCTTGTTATTATTTCCGACCCCGATGTTGATGTCACATCATGCTCTGTAGGGGGCATCTCAGATGCGCACATGCACACATTCTCAGAGTCGTATAAGTTGGTCAGCCCAGTCTTGGGCGTGCGAGCTCGAGGTGGCCTCTGCTGGTTCGTTTGTTGACTCGCATTAGAAGCGTTTTCAATGGAATTCCTTTCATAAGTGGCACCCTGAGATGGAGAAAAACGACTATCATGGTTTCCAACACACTCTGTAATATCCGAAGACCGCTCACTGTCGGCAGTCTCGGCTGCATCAAAGTTGTCTAGAGTATATGTGAGTAACTGGTTTGCGAAGTTGGAGTCACCGCTGGGTAGCCAAACTGGTTGTGTTTGAGATATCTTATAACTGGTTTGTTCTGTTGGTACTCCGGCTGTGCTGAGCTTCAGTTCTAAAGCTGTATATTCATGCTTATTACTATGCTTTACGTATCCAGACGCTGCAATCTAATGAATATCTAGTCAACTTCATCAAGCGTCACTGCCAGCCACCAAAAACCTACCTCCACAGAATCATCGGTCCCCATACTTCAAGCGTTTCTTCAGCTAACCTTTCGAGGGAACTACGTAATGAAATGAATACACAATCGACTTAAAACTGCACTAAGCCGAACATTGTTTGCTGCTGAACCAATGATTAGATATTAATCCACCCCGATACCTATTATTCCATCTGTAAAAGAATCATTGTCTTTGTACACTAAATCAAACTGCATGTATCAATTCTATCGTGAGTGACAAGCAAGTTACAGAAGTAGAACGGAAAGTTGAGTAGCAGACAATATACCAGTGTGGGCGGAACAAGACAGTTCAGGAATCCCTGTTCAGTCAACATACAAACGCGCTCCTCGACGATTTCTCAATACCTCATAAATTAGGTTCATTACGTTAACAAAGAAGAAACGTTACATATACTGTAATAGACGAACAATAAACGATTGCTCAAATATAGTGAGACCTTAGCAATTTGGCGGCTTCAGCCAATTTTATGCAAACAGAAAGAGTTTGTTTTAAATTTGAAATTATTGTGCGGATAACAAATGCTTCACATTCGAACAATACCTGTGACTATGTGTTGTAATTTCAGCCAAAGTATAATTCATGTATTCACTTCACATGACATATAACTCTGCAGTATGCACCCGATGAGATGCTCGAAATATGTCAGACAATAAACAGTGCAACCTTTTGTTTGTGACTTCTGTGTTTACATTCAATAAGGGGATACATTGTTTTGAATTATGACTGCTACTGCTGCTGCTGCTACTACTACTACCACAATTATTACTACTACTACTACTACTACTGATACTATTTCTATCTTTCACGGCAAAAATATATAGTGAAAATAGCAAAGAAAAACGAAGACTCAGTAACTGCTCCAATCGCAATAAATGAATGAAGGATAGATCTGGCCCATCTTTTCACCCTAATGTAAACTATACGTTTCTATGAAATCATTACCCTCTTCTGCACAACTACACCCACGCGCGCCTGCACACGAATACATAATATTATAATAATAAATGAGTGAAAATAACGTTTGGAAATGTCTCAGGTGAAGGACAGAACAAAGCCAAGGCAAGTATCGGCATCAGCACACCAGATGCTTAAGAAATCGCGTTCTTATCCATTCGGCCATGCTTGTTGATAAATGGATCAACTGTCATTTACTGCCAATATAGTACCTTGCGGTGTATGGCACAAGGGGTCTTTGAGCCTGAGGAATTAAGGCCGCCTGGCTAGTGCAGTCGCCGCGAACTGTGCAGGTTAGGATTTTCTTTTTGCCCCCGACAGAAAAAAATTCCACACCTTACCGAGGGATCGAACCCGGGTCTCCCGAAGGAGAGTCTGGCGTTCTAGCCACTCAACTTAATCTGCAATTTTGGTAGTTTTAAAATCTTTTATCAGGCATACACATTAACTTAGCAGTGCTTCGAGAAATAGATTAATGCCACTATTTAATTAAAGAAGTGACCTTGGATGGGGTATGTGTAGAGGAAACGAGCCTGACACAAATGCATGACCAAGTCGGCCACACTGACCTTTGAGGTGCATAACTTGGTGTGACGCACTTGCCTCGAAAGAGGAAGGAAGAAAAAGAAGAAGAAATTAAAGAAGTCAAAAGTAGACAGTCAAAATGATTGGTTTTCTTTTAGGAAAATAAACTTGACAACTTGGTGAGAAACGGCAAACTTAAAGGTCAAAATAGCAAGGGGAAGACAGAGAAATCAATATTGGATATCTGGATCAAGTCATATGGTACAGCATGATCCCCATTCTTATCGGCATGGCTAGTGATGATGATGTTTCAGTGGTTTTCTGGTACATGTTATATATAAAGAAACTTTTTATTTTGTTCGACTTTTAGGCGACTTTTTTTTTAAGAACACGCAAATGATGTTGCCATGGATACGTCTATCAAATAACAATTTCTAAACTAATATCACTATCACTGTTGGACGCTGTGAAGACTCGGCACTCGAGCTGAGGAACTCAATGGGCAGGGCGCTGTCTTCAGACTCGCTACAGATTTCACGTCTGTCTGATCGCCTGTGTGCAGCCAGACAGCCCATGTTGTAGCTATCCCAACCGTTGACAGATTTCAGTTGGGTGGTTCCTTCTGTTGGCCATATATTTTCATAGACATTATCCTCACGATATTTCGATATGTCTATGTGAGTGTTCGCGTGTATTCTGGTTTCATCGTGAACTCCGTAAGAAATTACTGAACGCGATTCATTTTCTGGGTTAGTAACAACGTCAGTAAGTTTACAAGTACTAGAACTTATTGTTTTTTTCCTCTTATTATCTGTTTGATGAGGTTTTCGTGGTCCCAGCTCAGAAAATATCTTTACATGATCATGGAGTGTATCCATGATTTTATTTGATGTGTTCGAATTGGCGACGTCGATACGAGTCGAGTTTTCAGACGCAGGTGCTGTCATTACCCGAACACTGAAACGAGGATCTGAGGTAGGCACTGTTGGGATATCTGGAATATTACTGATTGCATGATTCTCGGAATTAAATGACGACTTCAGCAGCTCTATCGCCAGCTGGTCGTTCTGAGCTAGCGAGAGTTCGAGATTTGTACTTGGAGGGCAGATGTGATCTTGGGCCCGGTTGCTGCCTATACTGCGCTGTTCTGTTGAGGTTGACAGGGATGTGAATGTGTCTACGACTGTTGAAATGTGTAACTTTCCATGTTGTGAATGTTTTCGTTTCTTATTTTTATAGCAGCTGGGGCTGGAATCTAATGGGGGATGATTAGGAGATGTGTCTTCTTGTGCAGGGTGGGCGTCTGTTGAAGGGTAAGTGTTGTAGCTTTCTGCGTCTACACTCGGTAGACCATCTTTTTCTGTTGGTGAACTGGTTGTTTTACACAACACTGTGTGATGATGATGATGAAAATGATAATCCTGACGATTTACGTCTGCATGAAAACATTGTGGAATCATTTTCCTTGTTATTATTTCCGACCCCGATGTTGATGTCACATCATGCTCTGTAGGGGGCATCTCAGATGCGCACATGCACACATTCTCAGAGTCGTATAAGTTGGTCAGCCCAGTCTTGGGCGTGCGAGCTCGAGGTGGCCTCTGCTGGTTCGTTTGTTGACTCGCATTAGAAGCGTTTTCAATGGAATTCCTTTCATAAGTGGCACCCTGAGATGGAGAAAAACGACTATCATGGTTTCCAACACACTCTGTAATATCCGAAGACCGCTCACTGTCGGCAGTCTCGGCTGCATCAAAGTTGTCTAGAGTATATGTGAGTAACTGGTTTGCGAAGTTGGAGTCACCGCTGGGTAGCCAAACTGGTTGTGTTTGAGATATCTTATAACTGGTTTGTTCTGTTGGTACTCCGGCTGTGCTGAGCTTCAGTTCTAAAGCTGTATATTCATGCTTATTACTATGCTTTATGTCGATTTCTTCCAGAGAAGAGCTCGTGTTTTCAGTGTTGCTTTGTGACAAAGAACTTGCATTTTGTCGGATATTTCGACTGTTGGTATTTGCACAACCATCACACTCACTTGTTGGTACAAAATACTGCTTCTGTTGAGGATGACACGAACACACAGACATTGGAGGACCAGCTAAGCTGGCATTGGCACCATGTTGCTGAAAACTCGACTGGCAGTTAGTAGTGCCTGTCAAACTGCTCGTCATGCAGGGTGCGTGTTCGCAATTTCTCACTGGACTGGTTTTAGATACTGGAATGTGTACATACTTGTAATAAATGATCATTGAGGTAACAGAAGATATGAAGGCAATCACAGCCACGTAAGCAAATATACTGTTTCTAGAAAAGTACTCTGATGACGATGATTGAACAAACCAGACAGCGATGAGTGTAGCGTTTTCCAAGAAAAATATGACATAATAAAATGTATAGCGAAAAACGGAGTTTTCCACACTTGTGTTTATGAAAGTGAATATGTGAGTGAAGGAAATCATCAAGCGAATTAGCGTTTTCTTCAAACTACCACAGGCGGGCCATTGTATGGAGGTAATCAAGGGATGTACAGGCAGACCAGCATGGATAACCAATGCAAAGCCATGACTAGAAATAGAAAGCGAATGTACAATGATGCGAACAGTGCTGCGGCAATTACTCTGGCCAGTAATTCTCCTGCCCGCCAAAACAGTCTTAAAAGCGATCCTGGCCAAGTGATGAGTACAGCACTGAACTCAGCATCCGGCAAGCATTTTCTGGAGGTAGAGACTGCCCAGGCGACAGACATCAGATTGGTGATTCCTGAGAAGTAGACCGTCCAGATCCAGGTTCCTTCGTGAGGGCCTTGTAACAAGAGATAGACCTGCACGAAGAACAACGTGGATCCTGAGGTGAAGGCAAACGAGACGCGCAGCAACATTAGTTCAATTATTTTCTGCCGCTTAGATGACAGCGGCGATTCGCGAAGTATGATAAAGTGTCTGCTGATGAAACCTAGTTGGAGAATATGCAGAATGGCTGTAGTGGCAATCTCACACGATGTGGAGGTCTCCCCTTTCCGTCTGAGAAGACAGACGGCAGACGCCAGTTGGATAGCGACCACGGGCAGAATCAGCAGACCCGCGGCGACGGTGAACCAAGGCATTCTCAGATCTCTCTGCTGCATCAAGGTGTGACAGAACACGCCGCTGGCCGCCAATTCCAACAGGTGAGTCATCAGCGATACAACGACGAAGATGACGAAGCGCGTTGATAACTTGGAGGCTGTCATCACTCATGCTTTTCTTTGCTAAAAACGTGCAGTCCGAACATGTGATTTTTTTTTTTGCTGTTTTACGTGGCTGTTGTCGTCAAACTATTTGCTGTTTCACCCCGACATGGTTACACTATATCCTTCTCTAGTGTAAAAAATCTGAGCTCATGGCCATCAGGCTTTGATACTGATCTAATAAATTTGCAGACGGTTCTCATTTCTCCAGGAATCAGACATCTAGCTGCAAATTATGTTACTCTAGCGTGGGCAAGAGACACTGATAAGTCCGACTTGCTTCCTGCGACACACCAACTGCGGTAAATAAACACGGCAATGATAGTTGTTTATTATTTAAAGCACATCCATCGTTAATAAATATCACAACATCAGAATTGTATTTTCCAAGGTAAGTTTTCGCAGAAGTTGTAATTTCATCATTTGCAAATTTTGCGTTTAAATGAAACATATTCAGAAGCAGTCGCACAAATATTTCCAATGCAGATTATGAACGGTTTTGGTGTATTTGCGACCAGGTTTCTTACCTCCAATGTATGTTTAACTGCAACATGAAATCACAAACAACAATATTTCATATTGTTTCTGACGCTGTCTAGACTTTAAGAGCGGTTGAATTATTCGAAGGCACGATCTGTTGAGAATGCTCCGTACCGAATATCAGCATACGAGGCTCCCACACGTCGAATATTTATTGTATTGCTCATGCTTTGACTTTATGTTTCTCGACAGAAAATGGCTGCATTATATCATCAGAACAAAAGCTTCATGGCAAGCTTGATTCGCATCCAGAATTTGTTCATGTTTGTTGTACTTTGGATTCCAATAAGTTACGAGATCTGAGGTTTGTTAATGCTTCACTCGGCTTTTGAGCGCCACCCATGCAGTAAACATACAAATAATGGCGAACAAGTTGATTACTTTTGCCGCGAATCTTGCCAACAATAGAATGGTGAAGAGAAGTAATATTATACTTCCGTGCTGATTTCTCTCAATGTTTCTGTATTCTCTCAAAGTTACTGTATTTTCTCATAGTTCCCAGGCTTTAATCGCTGTTGGGTCTTCTCAAACACGTTAAATTAACGCTCACACAGAACGCCTGTGGCCCATTTGTTTTCCCGACATTGGAATGTGACACCTTCGTTGAAATGCAAAAACGGCTCTGTTTCTGCCTCACGTAGACGTGTATTTACACAACCAGGCATAAACAGCCAATGCTTGTCGTGTAAACTTTACAGTGTGTAAATTTTGTTTCCTCATTTCTTCTGTTTCTTGTCAACAAGACGAAAATTTCTTGTGACATCTGACAAACAACTTCATTAATAGTGGACTGGAAATCTTTTATAGCTCTGAAAATATCCGGTGAAACATAAAATCGCATCCACTATTTTAAACAGTAAATTGACATACACAAACTGGCTACATCTTCACTTAGCCAATGTCGCTATTTGCGCGGTGGATATTCTGAAACCAGAATTCAGCGATAACTTATCAACAAGCCAATGTCTTCCTACCGTCAAAGCCATAACCTGTAGGTCGCAGAAACAGACTAATGAACATATTTCTGGAAAATGTGCTCCTTAAACCGTCGTCACTTATATCCTTCCAGTGAATGTGTGCGTGACTTCAAATGAGGCGTGGACAAACGAGCAACGCTGGTCAGTACTCACTTCAGTTGAAGCTTGGGCAAGAGATGCTTGTCCGTACTGGTTTCAGTTGAAGCTTGGACAAGAGATGCTTGTACGTACTGATTTCAGTTGAAGCTTGTACAAGAGATGCTGATCTGTACTGACTTCATTTGAAGCTTGGGCAAGCGAGCGACGCTGGTCTGTACTGACTTCAGTTGAACAGTGGACAAGCGAGCGACGCTGGTCCGTACTGACTTCAGTTGAAGCTTGTACAAGAGACGCTGTTTCGTATTGTCACCAGAGGTTGTCCGAGGTACGGTGATTTCCTCTGCTTGAAATTACAATTACGCTGTGATTGAAACTATGGGGCGTGTTGAAGTAGACTAAATACGGCAAGTTCTCCTCTGAAATATAATAATGGAAAATATAATCAATGTTATGAAAATAATAATAATTATTAATTACTACTAACTGCTGCTGCTAGCTTCATTAGCGTTAATACTGCTTCTGTGGCCACAGCTGCTCCCAACCTAAACCACACCCACCATAGCCAACAACAATTACAACTACAACGGTTACTGCTGCTGCTGCTGCTACTACTACTGCTTCTGCTATTGTTGCTACTGCTTCCACTGTTTTTGCTCCTAATATTATTCCTATATTAAATACATAGGTCAATGTGTGTAGTATGGTGATGGTATAATATTATTCACAAAGACAAGACAACAAGCAGAATCATTCGACTCCATCATAAACCAAGCCCACAAGAACATCTCTTTGCCTATTGACCACCAACACAACGACACCTTATCGTTCTTATACACCCGGATCCGACATCGAGTGGACGGCACCACCCACGGAGCAGACTATCGAAAATGAACATGGACGAGTCTCATGGACGATACCAGAACTTCAATAGCTTTGCACCAATTCAATATAAGCATGGTCTGGTAAGGAGCCAGTTTAATCTAGCCAGAAAGATTTGCTTCGATGACACACTACAAGAAGAACGGGAAACGTATCCAGACGCTGCAATCTAATGAATATCTAGTCAACTTCATCAAGCGTCACTGCCAGCCACCAAAAACCTACCTCCACAGAATCATCGGTCCCCATACTTCAAGCGTTTCTTCAGCTAACCTTTCGAGGGAACTACGTAATGAAATGAATACACAATCGACTTAAAACTGCACTAAGCCGAACATTGTTTGCTGCTGAACCAATGATTAGATATTAATCCACCCCGATACCTATTATTCCATCTGTAAAAGAATCATTGTCTTTGTACACTAAATCAAACTGCATGTATCAATTCTATCGTGAGTGACAAGCAAGTTACAGAAGTAGAACGGAAAGTTGAGTAGCAGACAATATACCAGTGTGGGCGGAACAAGACAGTTCAGGAATCCCTGTTCAGTCAACATACAAACGCGCTCCTCGACGATTTCTCAATACCTCATAAATTAGGTTCATTACGTTAACAAAGAAGAAACGTTACATATACTGTAATAGACGAACAATAAACGATTGCTCAAATATAGTGAGACCTTAGCAATTTGGCGGCTTCAGCCAATTTTATGCAAACAGAAAGAGTTTGTTTTAAATTTGAAATTATTGTGCGGATAACAAATGCTTCACATTCGAACAATACCTGTGACTATGTGTTGTAATTTCAGCCAAAGTATAATTAATGTATTCACTTCACATGACATATAACTCTGCAGTATGCACCCGATGAGATGCTCGAAATATGTCAGACAATAAACAGTGCAACCTTTTGTTTGTGACTTCTGTGTTTACATTCAATAAGGGGATACATTGTTTTGAATTATGACTGCTACTGCTGCTGCTGCTACTACTACTACCACAATTACTACTACTACTACTACTACTACTGATACTATTTCTATCTTTCACGGCAAAAATATATAGTGAAAATAGCAAAGAAAAACGAAGACTCAGTAACTGCTCCAATCGCAATAAATGAATGAAGGATAGATCTGGCCCATCTTTTCACCCTAATGTAAACTATACGTTTCTATGAAATCATTACCCTCTTCTGCACAACTACACCCACGCGCGCCTGCACACGAATACATAATATTATAATAATAAATTATACGTTGACATCCCTCTATTATCCAACCGAAATAACGCCACTTTTGTGTGTGTGGGAAAGCTTGAAGAAAAGGTTAGATATTACCTAAACACGTTCTAACATTTGGTTTATTTCGCGAAGACTTGTCAGACCAGAATTCTTCAATAAAGATTAAGCTAAACACTGCACACATGAAACGCCAGAAACTACACCGCAACATCAATAAACGGGGACAGTTTTATTCACTGCCGTGCTGAAGGTCCAGTTTAGAACAAATACAACTTCACAAGGCATATCTCAATCATTATGACAGGTTGACGTATATTGACTACTGAAGGCCTTAGGCTAAGGTGGAATACATCTCTACATGTGTTAAGAGTGGCTTACGTATGCATTTTTATGTATCTATGTAGTCATATCTGCGTTTCTGTATATCAGTATTTAAGATCTCTCTTGTATGGCGATGGATATCCACAGGTTGTCATCGTCTTCTTTTACTGACATGACTTCATCAGGCTGTTTTTGTTAGAAAGGAAATTGTAAACCGTAGTATTTGATAGCGCTAGTGACTTCATTTTGCTTTTTTATGTGGAATGTCTGAAAAGCAGAAGCCAAATCTAGATCCTTATGATAATTGCATAGTAAAGAATTATCATATGTAAGGTTAAGAGTGGGAACTACCTCTCATTGTAAAGAGTACATCCCCAAGGATTTGAAAGAATCCATTTTCATCACACTGCCCAAGAAGCCAAGAGCTACTGATTGTGAGGATTACAGAACGATTAGCTTGATGTGCCATTTGACTAAGCTCCTCAAGGTCATACAAGAAAGAATTCAAAATAATAAAATAGATGAGGAAGTAGCTCAAAAACAATTTGGGTTCCACACAAACAGCGGCACCAGAGAAGCCATAATTTGTTTGAGGATATAGAGTAAAAAATATATAGAAGTTCAGAAAAATATATGTGTTTGTTTTATAGACTACAAGAAAGCTTTTGAGTAGAGTACAACATGAACGACTAATTACGTGCCTTCAAGATATAGGAGTAAGCGGAAAGGACATCAGTCTTATTAGTTACTTGTACTGGAAACAAGTGGCGTCAATTAGATACGGAAATAATTATTCGTCGCCCATAGAGATAAAAAGAGTACGGCAGGGATGCATGTTGTCTCCAAGCCTCTTCAACCTATACACCAGTGGTTCTCAGCCTTTTTTGGCCCATGCCCCCCCCCCCTTTACCATATGTTCAGAACGTAATTCCCCCCCCCCTTTCGAATTATCCTCCCTATAAATCCCCCCCCCCCACCCTTACACAGTATACATAAAAATGGAAGCTAAATTTAATAACACATACTAGAACAAGTCTAGACATCTACATAAAACGTTATTTGTGGGTCTACTTACGTTATAAAAACTAATTTAATTAGGGCAAGAAGTATACAGAACCGTAAAATTTAGAGGGGAAAACAATATCAAGTAATTGGTTCTTGTATTAATCATCATCATCATCTTCCACTTCTGCCGTCAAGCGTCGTGGGAGGAATAATTTGCGTTCCAGCGCCCGGTGGACGGCACTGGATAGTGTCATTCCGTGATGTGATCTTGAAATAATCTTAATCCCCCCCTGGAAACCCTAAAATTCCCCCCCCCTGGGTTTTGGGGGGGGGGGGATTCCCCACCGGTTGAGAACCACTGCTATACACAGAAAGAATTTTTAAAGAAGTCGAACTACCTGAACTTACATCAATTGAAGAATCATAAACAATTTTAGGTATGTTGACGATACAATGTTACTAGCATAAAGCGAGCAAGAGTTGCAAAAACTAGTGGAACAGGTGAACAGGCCTTGTGCAGAATGTACCTTAGATATTAACATCCAAAAAACGAACACTATGATAATTAGCAGTGGAAAGGAGAGGTCATCAATGAACTTCACAATAAACAAGTAATATTTTTGTCTTATCTTTGATATGTAATAACAGATGATAGCAAAAGTGAAACAAGGATCAAAAAGAGAATAGGAATGGCCCAAAATGTTTTCAACATTACGAAATCAGTATTAACATCTAGAGAGATTAATAACGCATTAAAAATGAGACTTGTCAAATGTGATTTATATTCAATACTACTATATGGCACGGAAGCCTGGACAATGAACAAGCAATTAACAAGTCGAATTGATGCCCTGGAGATGTGGATATACAGAGGAATATGTCCTATTTCACGGAAACAAAAACAATCAATTACAGGGATTCTAGAAAAATAGGGAATTAAAAGACAGTTGATAAAAGAAATTAAAAAACGCAAGTGAAATATTTCTGCCACGTTAAAAGACATAACACTCTTATAAAAATCATACTGGAGGGTAATCCTGAAGGCAAGAGGTAGACAACGATGTACGTGGGCAGATAACATCAAGAGATGGACGAACAGCGGTCGACGGAATGTACAATCAAAGCGAGAGACAGACAGTGTTGAAGATCCATTGCAGCAAACCTTCATAGTGGAGACAGGCAACTGATTGATTTGACTGAACATATGATTTAATCCAGCCCTTACTTTACGTCTTTTCAATACTTACATTTGTGTATTTAACGTTCAAAATCACCCCACATGTGTAAGTACATATGAAGCAAAAGAAAGAACTAGAGTTAGTTAGTTAGTTAGTCTTTCCTCTTGAGCCTAAGGCGGCGCATAGGGCAGAAGTCCTGTCTCTCCATGCTTGGCGGTTCGCTGCTACCTGTTGTAGATCTTGGATATTTACTTGGCCATTGAATGAGCCTTCTCTAATGATGGTTCTACGCAGGGTCTCTCTTGGTCTTCCCCGTTTTCTTTTACCTACTGGTGACCATATGAGGGCTTGGTAGGGGAGTCTTGACTTGTCCATTCTGAGTACATGGCCGATGTAGTTCCAACGGCGTCTTCTTATGAAATTGGATACTGTATCTTGCTTAGTCTCTTGTCTTATTTGCGAATTGGTTCTGAAGTCTGTCCAGAGGATGTTTAGAAGTCTTCTAAGACATTTGTTCTCAAAATTGTCTAATTTTTTATCTAAAGCTACCGTTGATTTCCAACTTTCACATCCATACGTTAACACTGGAATCACACAAGAGTTGAAGATTTTAAGTTTCGTATGTTTGCTGAGTGTCTTTGACTTCCAGATGTTTGACAGTTTATTGAAGGCACTAGATGCCAGTGCGATTCTAGATGATATTTCTGGTGTTGAGTCCCCTGTAGATGTCATTTTGCTTCCTAGGTATGTAAAGCTGTTGACGTTTTCAAGAACGTAGCTGTTCAATTTGGTGTCATCAGAACTGTTGGTAAGATCAATAGTCTTTGTTTTTGTGGTGTTAATTTGGAGACCAATTTGCCCTGAAACATTTTGGAGGTGGTTTATTTTCTCTTGGGCATCCGGGTGTGTTGAACTCAAAAGCACTATGTCGTCGGCAAAGTCCAGGTCTTCTAGAATTTTGTCAACCCAATGGATACCCATATTTGTGTTGTTTGTGCATTTGCGCATGACCCAATCGATAGCTATTCCAAAAAGCATCGGTGATAAGACACAACCCTGTTTCACTCCTGTTTCGACTGAGAACCAGTCAGAGTTGCCTGTTTCTGTTCTTACGCAGCAACGTGTTTCTTTGTAGAAAGATTTTATGACGTTGGTATATTTGGTAGGAAAACCATAGATGTTAAGTAGATTCCAAAGTGAAGGACGGTGGATACTGTCGAAGGCTTTTTGAAAGTCGACAAAGTTGGTGATTGAACTAGAGTAAAACTTTTAATAAAATTCGAATAAATTTCATACAATTATACTTTCCCATAAACAACACTACCCTTGCCTTCTACAAACCCACATTGATCTTCTATTTCAGGATTGTATTTTCTTCTTAACTCTTTGTATGATCATTCTTAGCAAAAGCTTCGTGATGTGACTCATTCTACTAAATGTACGATGTTGACCACACTCCAAGGCTCCTGATTTCTTTGCGATTGCAACAAATACAGAATTACATAATTCAGGGGGACGCAGAGGTGTTTCCAAGGCACCAGGGCCGGGATCTATACTGGCCAAGATCTGCTGACACGTCCACGCCGTGCGTCCTGGACAACAGGTCCCTTCGGGGTCCTGGCTAACGTCAGCTGGATCGACGATTCCTCCGAAGTCGGAGAGTATCTGCCTGCATGGCGAGGAACCACCAGTTTGCACACCAATAAGCCAGACATGGGACAACGGATACTCACGCAAACCTCAGGTCCTGTATGACATCACACTGATGTTGGACAACAGGATGCCTTCATCCGACATACAGGACTTCACGCTGGAGTTCACAGCCAACGAACACAAGCAAGCAAGCAAGCACATAATTCAGGAGGTACATCTCCAGTATCATATATTAGCTAAACATTAAATGACAGTCAGTGAGCAAAAAGCTAGACCTGGCACAATGTTAATTACATTTGGGGATTACCAGAAATCCCAGAAACCAAATTTAGACCCTTGTGATAATTTATGAGTACATTATCACACAATGACCAACAGCGAAATTATCCACTAAAATATGCCACATAATTTACTGGCCATAAGTGGTGATCGTTTGAATTGGCAAACTTTGACCACTTTTGCTTATCGGCATCGCTCACCATAATAATGACTGACTGATTGATTGATTGATTGATTTAGGAACCGACATCACAGCATTCGGGGCATTCCGATAAGCACTCCTGTCCCCATCCTCAGGTGACATCGAAGAGTTCCAACCCCAATAGTACCAATAGCAATCTGATTATAATAATGATGAGTCGTATCATTGCTGATGTGGACCGGAAGAATGTTTTTTTTTCCGTCTAAGGAATAAATGGCACATGATGATGAGGCATTTTTATGAGGGTTTTTTTCTGCAGAAAAAGCAATTTTCCAAAGGAGCATCGGAATTTGAATTAAAACAGCGAATCACGGAGCAATGTCGGGGCAGACGATAACGTCGACGGGTGTTGTCATGTTCGGCCCACCAACGACGTAGAAGGCGGTGAGTGTCTGTCTGACAGCTCCTTGACAACCTGTTGGATATAGTCCACTCAAATCTGTCAGGTGACTGACGGATTATCTCACCTGTGATCGAACCATGGGTTTTAGTCGTTGTGAATGAGGACACGGTACCGCGACAACTCAATCATGGCTGGTTTTTTTTTTTTTTTTTTGGCAAGTGAACCATGACTATTTTTTATACATTCTATCTCCCCCCCCCCCCCCCCGCTTCTCACTCTTTCTGTGTTTCTGTCTCTCTCTGCGTCTTTCTGTCCCTCTGTGTGTGTGTGTGTCTCTCTCTCTCTCTCTTTCTCTTTCTCTCTGTTCCTGGCCTTTCGTTATGATGGCAGCCTGATATCCTATCTCAAGCCTGTCTCCTAATTTTATCTTCCCATTTAAACTTATCGGCACGGCACACGATGATGAGGATTTAAATTTCAAAGACACTGTGCTGTTAATGGGCCATTTCTCTTCGATGATCACATCTTGTAGCATGTCAATATATTTCTTCTCCTGCATGGTCCGCGGTACTCAAAGAATGCTTCTGTAACATTTCAGTTCAAACGGCTAGTATTACTCTACACAATACAGCGGAACCTCGCTTAACGAGCATAATTCCTGCCAGAATCTTACTCGTAAAGCAAAACACTCGTTAAGAGAAACAATTTTTCCCATACAAATTAATGTAAAATACGATAATGCGTTCCATGCCGAAAAAATACTCAAAATATTTTGTATAACGTTTATTCAAAGAAAATTATATATACATTGTTAAGGAGCTGTGATTCATATTCCTCTTCTATCGCGGAATGAACGAACCTGGTGTCATGAAAATCACCGTGGATTAACCGGATGATGATAATACAGGCAGTCTGATTAACGGCATGTTTTCAAGGCCACAATTGTTTTAACAAATGCAGAAAAAACAAGTCGGATCCAAGTAGAATTGCCCGGCTCGGGAGATAAAACAGTCCCGTCTGTCATTGAGAGGTTTCCGACATCAAGGCGAATTGGCGGCTTGTTATTGAAACCCGTTGTTGGGAGAATGCAGGAACTCGCTACCTTGTTTTGGAAGTTGCAACAAGGGGAATAACTCTTGCATTGATTAAACACAAGGGAGATAAGATTCTGGACTTCGTTAGTGCCCTTGAGAGACACCTGCATGACATCAAAGACTTGACTAGAACACTCCCAGCTCTTGACAGATACAAGACTTGTGTACATTAGTGTGGCCAAGGATTATGACTAGGATTGACGTGTTTTGTTACCGCAGTGATGAAGTTCGGAGAGCTCTACAGTGTTAGATTAATAAAAAAATTAGATAACATGTGTCTTTATGGCAAAGTGTAGAAGCCATCCAGGAATGATGCGGTAGTGCTTGAGGTAGTATTGATAGAATATTTAAGCCTAATTAATATAAGCAGTTGCCTTGGTAAAACTAGCTAGAGTAGGGAAGTGATGATTGGCTCTGCTAGTGTGAATAGTGTAGCAGGGTGATATTTGGAGAGATTAGGAATTGGTTGGGAGGTGGGGAAAGTGTCCAATGGTGGGATCTTTCAGTGGGTTGCCCACTGGGGTTCTGCACTCCGTTATTGATCTTTCCTTGTCTTAACCTGATTCATAATTAAGGGATGAGCCACTCTGATCCTTGACAGAGTTTAGTTCACTGATAACTCTCTGAGCAAGGCAGTCGGCCTACATTCAGCTAGTAGGGATTAGTATCAGGCGGCCTTCACCAGATGTGGTCTCTTTCTCTAACAGGTTCCCCTACGTCGATGAGGAAGCTCTACACTGAGTTTGATGGCGGTCAACTCGCCTTAAGAAGAACATCCAACTAACATTCACTTTATTTTATAAGAGGAATAAATACCAAGAAGAAAGAAAAATCAGCACTGTTTATGCTAGGCCTAGGATCCAGAGGGTCCATACGAAACTGGCTCAGTGGAGTAAGACATTAAACAATTCATTTACAAGAGGGATTTACCCAGGGTGGGTGATACTCTTTTCTTCACCACATATCACTGAACAATAGAGTCTAGAGAAAGACATTTTGACATGAAGTTCTCGTGGAATAAGTTAGTCTAGAGAAGAATCTTGAACATGAAGTTCTCGTGGAATAATTTAGTGCAGTGAAGAAGTACTTTACAGTTTGTGTGGGACAATCTATGAACATGGATTAGAACAAATGTGAGACCGGTGACATTGAAACCTAGTTTCTCTGTACAGTGATCCGTACTTATTTGAGTTATAGGGACCTTAGTCGTTATAGTGAGTGACAGATCCATTATTGGGGATTATACAATAACAATTCTTAGTGGATCATGCATCTAGTCGACCCAGTGGATCTCGGAGAAAGTCAACGTCTGGAAGAAGAGACGCATCACCGGGTGAGATGTACACGTACTAAGCTATCATGCTGTGGCGTACCCTTGCTGTGATGATAATCTGACTTGGCTCCTGATCTGCTGCTCTGAATCTACAGACACATGAGAATTCGACATACATTCTACACATTACACACACACACACACACACACACACTTCTCACACACATACTCTTTGCTTAATAAATTATTTTGTATTTATTTGTAAAGCTATAGTTGTGGAGGATGTTGTGTTGGGAAGGAGTGAGAGGGGGCATGATCCAGGGGTGAGCAAGAGTGAGAAGAGGTGTCCTTGGGCTGAGGGAGTGTTGTGGACGGAGTCTGGTGGATATCTACAGAATAGTGATATTGAAACTGGGAAAAAAATGTGGGTGTTGATTCCCCTCACTCCAGGGACGACACTATAGAAGTAATATCTCTCAAGACACTAAAGTAAGAAGGGATAACTCACGACACCAGGAATGAGAATTCGATTTGTAGAAAACAAAACAAAAAAATTGAAATAATTAATTTACAATTTATAGTACATACCTAATTCTTTTTTTCTTTTTTTTTTTACTAGAAAGCTGTCTAGAGAAATTTATTTTTGCCGACGCTTCAGAATTTGGTGGAAATGCGACACAGGCATTATCATTAAATAAATTAGTAGCTCTCATAGCTACTGCCTTATCACTGGGCGATGGTTCTCAAGGTACGATGCAACAGTTTCCCATGCTTTCAGCATTTCTCTTATTGCGCCAGAAGATTGTTGGCTTGCTGTTACCTTCCCCTCCTCCTCGGACAAACTCTCCTCCACAACTTCTTGCTGTGAAACACAATGTAATTCTATAAGCTCTTCGGTGGTCAGCTCTTGGCTATGCTCTTCCACAAGCTCATCGATATCTTTGTTATCCGCCTCCAGTCCCATGATCTTGGCCAAAGACACAATCTCGTTGACTACACGCTCCACAGGTACTGTCTCAAACCCCTCAAAGTCACATTCGGACAACGCTCTCCGGCCAAAGCTTCTTCCAAGCAGAAGTGAGGGTTCTCTTGGTAACTCATTCCCACGCCCTTTCGATCATCTTGAGGCAGGCAACGATGTAGAAGTGATATTTCCAAAACTCTCTGAGAGTGAGATTAGTCCTTTCAGTCACCTCAAAACAACGCTCGAAGAGCGCAAAACAACGCTCCAAGAGCGCGTTAGTGTAGAGCTTCTTAAAGTTAGAAATAACCTGCTGGTGTCCTGGCTGTTGCAGGCGCACAATCCGAGACTTCTCATCCCCTCGTCATTCGTTATGAGATACGTCACTCGCTATGCGAATCATTTTTTTTTTTACAATTTATTTTGCTCGTTATGCGAATTACTTGTTATGAGAGGTGCTCGTTAAGCGAGGTTCCACTGTATAACATAACACGAAGTAATGCAGCTTTATAGAACGCACTTACAGCAGACATAGGACGTTGTCGCGACTAGCCTTCATCAGCAAACAAATAAACAAAATACAATATATAAACGGGGAAGAACTACAGTGAGCACATTCTGGAATTCTGAGATGAGTAGCACTTTTTTTTCATTTTCTTTTCATTGTTCTTGTTTGGTTATTATAGCCTTAATGTGGTGACTGTAGTGTCTTCCACGTATTTATGTGTTGTATTTTGTGTATTGTTTGCCTGATGAAGGCTGGTCGCCACGATGTCCTACATTTGCCCTAATTGTGCTCTGTAAAGCTGCATTACTTCGTGTCATTTTATATTGTTTACATTCCCACAGCTTTACCGCTGTTCCACTAATTTTATTCATACTTTAACAACGATTACTCCCAGAGCATTATCCATCTCCGCAAATTCAGCCACAACGTTTTGGATTTCAGGTCAGGCAGAAGAAAACGTTAGGGCTGTAAGTGTAATCGTAGGCCCGTGCAGGTCTGACGGAGACACTGTTCCCGGGCACCCACTTCTCAAGACAGCCATGATGGAGAATCTAGATCAGCTTTCACTCCAAACTACTTTAGAACGATCGGTCAATCTATCAATGCCAAAGGCTTCTCTTACTGTCCAAGCTGGTGATGAAATGTGTGCATTGTTCGCCTCGCTCACAATTCTCAATTTTTCACTCTCCTTTATGTCGGTCGCCGTGTCACCCTTCAAACATTCGTTACTCATTCTGAATGAATTTTCAATGAATGGAATGTGAATTCCTAGGCACCCCAGCAGCCTAACTACACGTTATCTTCGACCATGACCTTTGACCCGGGTGTGTTGTACTGAAGGTTCGGCTGGGAATTATTTTTCATACAGAGCCATGCCGACACCGTGATCACGTGTTCGAATCGCCATTGAGGGGAATATTCTTTTAATTGACCTTGACTCCCAGCTCAGCCGTGCCTAAAATAAGTATCAAGAAATGTTCTAGGAAGTAAAAGCGACCGGTGTGATACTGAATACATTACCAGTCGAGATTCCCACTGTTCCTATCTACTAACATCGAGATTCCCACATCTACTAACTAGCGAAACCACAGCTAAGGGAACGGGTTTGGTAGAATCAGTGGGGACAAAAAACACTGTTTGCTTGACTCTAGAAATATCAATTGGGGAACCCTTTGAGGCTACCAAGACAGTTCATAAATGAACACATGTATTGAAGTTTTTTTTCGCATATCCTTTACAGGACATCGTTGTCAACATCAGCATCTTTCAGCTGATTGTTAATTTCTAGGCAAGATTACGCTCAGAATTTTGCCATTGCTTTCTGAGCGACCGGCTCACATACCCCGTAGGTTACCGTCGCGGCGAGAACCGCTACCGTTTCTCGCGCACGTCACGTTACTCACGAGAGTATACGGGGTTACGGAGAAAGACGTTAACACCTAGGCCAGGGAGACCGGCTGTATTGAAGTAGAAGAAAGAAATAGAGATTAGGGGACGCAATGGACAACACAACAATTGAAAGCTATAATTACTGATCGAGATTCGATACTGTCATTTCCAAAGTGCGGGCTCGCT
>JACEFZ010017898.1:0-40000 GCA_014155875.1 Cepaea nemoralis
TTTTACTTACTTATTGACTCATCCTCGTATATTACATTGAGGCGTTTCCGTCTTTTTAGAGACGACCATAATCTGTGTCTTCTTACAATGTAATTCTAACCCTTGCTGTTCAATGTGTGCAGCAAGTCCATCTACTAAATGTTGCAGATCCTACTCATTGTCTGCAATCAATCCTGTATTATCCGCATATCTAATGTTATTAATGCAGTTTTTAAAGACCCCATCTATCTAAATACAGTGATTTGTTTCAGATTGGTTCCATTCTCCTTTATGTTTGCACAATGTTTCTTTGTAATAAAAACTACTTCTGTATTTCTATTATTCTGGCTCAGTTCTGACTAAGTCCTTTGTTATGGCTTTCTGTTGCAATTGCATTTATCATTTCTTGGAGCTGCGTTTCACTTTCAGCGACTATAAACATGTCATTAGCATAATGTAGGTTGTTTACAGTATATCCATGTACCTGATATTACTGGTTTATCTTGTACGCTCATGTGATTGTACACAATATTTTGGACACAGAAATGTCAATTGGGGAACCTTTTGAGGCCACTACGATAGTTAAAAATGTAATAAACATGATTTGTTTGGCGTCCTAGTCTCTATTTCTTTCTTCTACTTAAACAAGCGCCAAACAATACATATATGTTTATTTATGAACAACTGTGTCTAATAATACCCTGTTGAATTTCTTGATAAATTTCTATTTTGTTGTCAGTTTCTTTGACTAATTTTTGTAGCGAGGCATGAAAGGGATATTTTTGTAGTTAGGCATACAAGATATATTTCCGTAGCTTAGGATAAAATGGATATGTTTGTAGCTAGACATAACATGGATATTTTTGTAGCGAGGCTTAAAAGGGATATTTTTGTAGCTAGGCATAAAACGGATATTTTTGTAGCTATGTTTTTTTTAAATGTTTAAAGATTATGTTTTTGTAGTTAGGCATAAAAGTGATATTTCTGTAGCTAGGCTTGAAAGGGATATTTTTGTAGCTAGGCATAAAAGAGATATTTCTGTAGCTAGGCTTGAAAGGGATATTTTTGTAGCTAGGCATAAAAGGGATAAATGTATATGTACAACTATGACAACACAGAAAAAATGTGTAGTAGAAATGGTTTCGTCATGAATACGTGGGAATATGAGTCACAAGTATTAACTTCCCAACCTTTAAGTTTTGTTTTAGCTATTCATTTTTACTCTTTCTTATCCAGCTTCTGTCATTGTTTTCATCGTCATTATCAATATCATCATCATTATAATCATAATCATCATCATTATCGTCATCATAAAGATCATAATCATCATCATCATGATCTTGTTTATTATCAGCATGCTAGTCATCTTCGTAATTATCACCGTTATCATCGTCGCCAAATTTACTAAAATCATCATCATCATCATTATCATCATAATCATCATAGTCGTCATCACCGTATCATCAGCATTATCATCATCATCATCGTCGTCGTCGTCATCACCACCATCATCATCATTATCATTATTGTAATCATCATCGTCATAATTACCCTCTACCTCATCACTATCATCATCAAAATTATCATCGGCATCATTATCCTGTTCTATCTTCACTGTAACGTTTGGTGGTATTCAATCTCCGGCCATTTCTGCCGTGAACCTTAGTGGCAGACACTCCTAGATTGTGTGTTGCAGTTATCTCGATGTTGTCTAAGCATTTATATAATGTAGGCACATTGGCTCCTTCCCCCAACAATGTAATCCCCGAGCTTTGTTATCAGTAGACTGGTATGTAGCATGATGTGACCGTATAGCCACATTGTTTATACACAAGCTTCTTTTTCTTTTTCTTCGCCTCCTCCATTTACCCCAGACATTGTCTATACACAAGCATTCTTCTTCTTTTTCTTCGCCTCCTCCATTTACCCCAGACATTGTCTATACACAAGCATTCTTCTTCTTTTTCTTCGCCTCTTCCATTTACCCCAGACATTGTCTATACACAAGCATTCTTCTTCTTTTTCTTCGCCTCCTCCATTTACCCCAGACATTGTCTATACACAAGCATTCTTCTTCTTTTTCTTCGCCTCCTCCATTTACCCCAGACATTGTCTATACACAAGCATTCTTCTTCTTTTTCTTCGCCTCCTCCATTTACCCCAGACATTGTCTATACACAAGCATTCTTCTTCTTTTTCTTCGCCTCCTCCATTTACCCCAGACATTGTCTATACACAAGCATTCTTTTTCTTTTTCTTCGCCTCCTCCATTTACCCCAGACATTGTCTATGCACAAGCATTCTTCTTCTTTTTCTTCGCCTCCTCCATTTACCCCAGACATTGTCTATACACAAGCATTCTTCTTCTTTTTCTTCGCCTCCTCCATTTACCCCAGACATTGTCTATACACAAGCATTCTTCTTCTTTTTCTTCGCCTCCTCCATTTACCCCAGACATTGTCTATACACAAGCATTCTTCTTCTTTTTCTTCACCTCCTCCATTTACCCCAAACATTGTCTATACACAAGCATTCTTCTTCTTTTTCTTCACCTCCTCCATTTACCCCAGTGAACTGTTAGTGGGAGATGTCATGATGTTGTATGTGTTCTTTATAATGCCCTTTGTAAATTGGTATTCATTTAGCTAAGGTTGTTCTAAATACCATCACTCCATCTTTCACAAGTATTTTCCATTGCCCCGTATTCATTATATTTCTTTTATGTGGCTCTTTGTGGTAGATGGTACCAGGACATTCTTGTGAGATGACCAAACCATTTAATCTGTTATTCTTTAATTACAAACGTTGACTGTGTGAAACTACATTCGCAAATTGTAAAATAATAATAAGAATAAGAATAATAAATACTGTGCAGGCTAACATCTTAGATAAAAGTCAAGTAAAACATCTTCTATAATACAGAATGTTGGAGATATACTGAACATGTATCACCTGCACATCAGCTCGATTTGTAGTGGTTGGATTATATCCCTTGGTGCGAATCGCAGACTCCTAAATTTAAACATGGCGTATTGGCAAAAGATATCATTTCCAATGCGGTAAAGACAGTCATTCACACGGCGAAGTTGGTATTTCAAGGACGTAATTCACAGAAATATCAATCGGTGGGTAACCTGCACTGTGCTTTCTGACTTTGCTTTTATCAGTGCGATTATTAAGTGTGAATATATTTCTTAAGGACGTAGCATTCTAGATGGTGTTGATCCAAGGATAGATTGTTCAAGATGGTGACGCCATGAATATGCCATTTAAAATTGTGACGGTTGTTTTTTTTAAATAGAAAATTGTAGGTTGTGGAGTTTGGTATATAGAGACTTCTATATATATTTCATCATTCTAGAGTGTCATTTCCCAAAGACAGAACAACCTAGAAGTCATTTCTTAATGACATCCAATAGACGATTATTTGTCACGGTGACGTCGTTAAGACATAAAGTTCTACGTAGTAACAGCTCATGGATAAAACATTCCAGTTGCTAACTTCCCACTTCTATATGGTAAAAGCTCACGGATAGAATATTCCTGATAGTAACTTCCCAATTATTTCTTAAGATGAACAGTCTATTCTTTGTATGCTAACAATATTCTATATGGTGATGTCGTTTGGACAACACATTCTACATGGTTACTCCGAAATTACTTCCCTTAGAATACACAGGATGAACGTTGGAAACCTAGACAATCTCGAACAGTGAAAACCTAGACAATCTTCTCCCCGAGTTCTATGATCGTTGTGTGCTCACAGGGGTCCTTTTCTATGGAGTCTCTTGATGTAGCTGCTGCATTTTCAGCGTCTGATTTAGTGCTGATTGGCGTGTACGACTTTCCGTTTTTTGTTGTTGTAGTTGGTGTTGATGTCCTTTGCGACTTTTTCCTTGACATCAGTGAAATTAATGAACCTATTTTCTCTACATCATTCTGATGTTTGCATTTGAAAATTTCTATTTCGTCATCTTCTTTTACTCTTTCCACTTCCCTGTCTCTGCGGGCTAAGCCATACTGGACGTGTGTGTAGTAAAGTACAAAATTACTGACGATAATTGGAACTGTGAAAGCTATCATGAGCAACCCGGCCACGGCACAGCAGGACCCGATGACATACCCTGCCGCTGACTGCGGGTACATATCACCATAGCCGACAGTTGTCATGGTAACGACGCTCCACCAGAATCCCACAGGAATGTTATTAAACGTTCCATCTGGCTCGACAAAGTGAACCAAAGTCGCGAATACAACCATTCCTATCAACAAAAACACACACATTAACATGAGCTCATTAAAACTTGCCTTCAATGTGTACAATAAAATCCACAAGCCAGGAACGTGTCGGATAAGTCGAAAAATCCTGAAAAGTCGAAGAATACGAAGTATAAACAGCATTTCCATTATTGCTACTCCTTCTTTCTGGCTAGGATCTATTATCAAAACAACAACTCCACATAATCCGGAGCAAACGCTAGAAAATCTACGAATATTTTGTAAAGCGCGTAAAAAGTTTAATTTACTAGGCGTGCAGATAAATCGAGTTAAATATTCTAATGTGAAGAAGATAAGACAAATAGCATCCATGACAATTAAGGTCGGGTGCGGTAAATCCCTGTTGCCCCAGTCGCTGTCGTTGATATCTTTGTTTTTATTGCCTTCAAAGCTTGCTCTGGTTTCACAAGCGTGTTTACCTAGGGACCTTTTTGAGATACTAACAGCTCTTGGTTTGGTTGCGTTTGCTTTCGAGGAGTTGGCACCAGAAGGAAAAGCATCCTGTCGAGGGTGGGCCAGCATCTCTGATGTGTTGTGCTTAACTGCGTGGATTACCTGCGACCAAGGAATGGACTGCACGTTGAAGAATTCGTAGAAGGAAGCAAAGTGTGTCATGTCCCTGGCCTTGACTTTGAACAGCGGGTGTGTCTCGGCGCAGAAGGAAAAGATGGACACGAAGACGAAGATGATGGATACCCAAGCGTATGCCTGTGGACAATGTTTAGAAGAAGTTTAAAGTATTTTAGTTTCTTAAATGAGACTTTCACCCAATCACACATATATGATCAATTTTTCACTGTGTATCATAGTAAATCACTGACGTTTTCAACTTTAAGAATTTCAGTTGTGAATAAATTGTGTCTGTCTGTCTGTCTGTCTGTCGTGTCTGTCTGCCTGCCTGCCTGCCTGCCTGTCTGTCTGTCTGTCTGTCTGTCTGTCTGTCTGTCTGTCTGTCTGTCTGTCTGTCTGTCTGTCTGCTTCATGTCTGTCTGTTTCATGTCTGTCTGTCTGTCTGTCTGTCTGTCTGTCTGTCATTGTGTATGTCTGTCTGCTTCATGTCTGTCTGTCTGTCTGTCTGTCTGTCTGTCTGTCTGTCTGTCTGTCTGTTTCCTACCTACCAACCTACCGACCTACCTACCTGCCTACCTGCCTGCCTGACTGCCTACCTACCTACCCACCTACGTACCTACCTACCTGTCTATCTACCTATCTGTCTGCCTACTTACCTACCTTCCAAAATTCTAACCATTTATCCATCGAGCTATTCATCTACCTGCCTTCCTACCTGCCTACCTACCTCACTAGATTTCCATGTATCCATCCACGCATCCATCTATCTGCCTACCTACTTATCCATCCATCATCCGTTCATCATTCAATCTATCCATCTGTCCATCCATCCTACCTATATACCTATCCATTCATCCATCCATCCATCCATCCATCCATCTATCCTTCCACACATCCATCCACCCCCGCATCTCACACCACCTGGAGATAGATAGCAAACTGAAATAGTCTGCGCTCAAAGACATTCTCAAATAATCCATCTCTCCGCCTCAGAAGCCAGCAGCTGTGTGCATATTTACAAAGTGTTGTGTTTACTCCTTACCAAGCAAAGAGCCCTGCCACAACTCGCTAAAGGAGCTTTCACAGTGTTGCCAACCAACACAGAATTTCTAGTTTCAGGGCCCGATGATGATTAGGCGGATTTGTGTCTTTCATCAATACAGTTGCCGCGCTTTTGTTACGTGAGCCCATAAGGGAAGTAAAGAATAGTAACAGTGTAGCCTTCCAAGAGTGTCGTAAGAGGCGATTAAAGACGTTTGCGTGAGACTGCCTGTAGAAAGCTGTAGCTGCACAAGTCAATCAGTCATTAACAAGTCTGCAAAGGGAGTTTGTTTTGGTTGAGGGCCTATACTCCACTGATAGATAACGCTAGCAGCAGCAGAAGAAGAAGTAATGTTCTGGGTTCGAACTTTCTTGTGGATACCATAGTTATGAGAACAACCAGGCGAAATGGCACAGAGGTATCATGACGTCCGCCCCAAACTTGCGAAGACCTGACTCGATTCATGGTGTTGGCGTTATGGAGTTTCGGAAAACAAGGAAATTCTTCCATCCTCCCTGACCAGGAGATAGTGGATTGGAAAACTAGTCCTTCCCGATACGGGCAATAAACTAAAAGGAACGTTAAACATGTTGTGCACACTAAAACGGGAATCATTGAATATTCTTAATTTTCTAGGAAACTATTTTGGGAAGGAAAAACGATGAGGAAGAAACTGGCCCTCCACAATCCTATTTCGTAGCCTGCATAGCAATGTGAACTGCCAAGACTTTACATCTCAATGGCAGTAACTGACATGAGACTATCGTAAGAGAATATTTACATCATGCGTAAGGACACGCGTACCTTAATCTGGACTTCTTCTATGCTACAGCGCATACCAGTTTTGGAATTCTTCTTGTGTGATCAATTTGTGGCCGCGTTATGAGAAGAAATACATTGGAGAACTTGGTGACAACTGGCAAGATCGAGGGGAAGAGAGCAAGGGGAAGGCAGAAAAGTAAATACCTAAGTGGCCTGGCCAAATAGTATAATCGAGACAAGAACACTGAGCTGTTTCATGACTATGTGACTGCGTGAGATGGAGAAACATGGCCGCCCACGCTTATTGGCATGGCACATGATGATGATGATCCGTGGAAGGAGACTAAAGACCTAATGACTGTATCCGAGTGCAAAAACGCAATGGAGCACTTCCTGTTGTGTTGAGTTAATCATGATCTGGTTAATCACAATATCCAACTCTCCAAAAGTGAAGTTTCAGTACCTGTCTTGCACACCCAACTGATTCTTTTAGTTAGGAATGGAGACACATAACTCTGCAAAACTGCCTTCATAGAAGGAATACTATGGGAGAGTGAAGACCTTATGATTGTATCCGAGTTCAATATCGCACTGAAGCACTACTCGTAGTTCTGTGCTAATCAAAGATCTGGTTAACCAACACTGTCGTCATGGCAGATGTACTTACGTGTCAGTTCGGGAAAGTCTCTACACCTAAAATTGCGACCGATGCAAATCTGTTTTCAAGGTTGCAACATCAAAGTCCAGGAGTCAGACTTTAACTGACAGTCCATTAGAGGGTTACAAATCTACCCAGTCAACCATCTACAAATGTATACTTGCCGTGGAAGTCTTCTATGAGCTTAGAAACTAATCAGTTAAGCATTCGTACAACTGTCTACCACTATTGAAGATGCATCATTAACCAATCAAGCATTCACAAAAGTTTGCTCACTGTTGATGCTAATCATCAGCCAAGAACCTACAAATTGAATACTTATTGTTGATGATGCTAATCAATCAGCCAGCCATCTACAAAAATTTACTTATTGTGGAAGATACTAATCAATTAACCAAGCATTTACAAATATATACTTATTGTTAAAGATACTAATCAACCAGCCAACTATCTACAGCAGTATACTTATTGTTGAAGATACTAATTAATCAACCAAGCATCTAAAAATATATACTCATTGTTGAAAATACTAATCAACCAGCTCGCTATCTACAGCAGTATACTTATTGTTGAAGATACTAATTAATCAACTAAGCATCTAAAAATATATACTCATTGTTGAAAATACTAATCAACCAGCTCGCTATCTACAAAAGTATACTAATTGTTGGAGATACTAATCAATAAACAAAGCATCTACAAATATATACTTATTGTTAAACATACTAATCAATGATCCAAGCATCAATATATGTATACTTATTGTTGAATATACTAATCAATAAACAAAGTATCTACATATATATACTTATTTTTGACGATACTAATCAGTCACTTAAGCATCTACAAATATATACTTATTGGTGAAAATAATAATCAATTATCCAAGCATCTAAAAGTATGTACTTGTAGAAGCTACTAGTCAATCAACAAAGCATCTACAAATATATACTTATTGTTGAAAATACTGATCAAACAGCCATTTATCTTCAAACGTATACTTATTTTAAAGATACGAATCAATCAACCAAACATCTTTGGCAGTTTCCCTTCCTCATAAATGATTTGCCAATAATGTCCATTGCCACAGGATGTGGTCCTAAGACGAATGTTGCGAATACCTAGCACTGCCAGAGTAACTAACAACAATTGCATGGAAGAGGCTAATGACATTAGAAAACTATATACAATAATAAGAAAGAAACAAACAGCATTCTTTGGTCATATGATGGGAAGAGAGGTATTGGGGAATATCAACCGATACAATCAGTAGGGAAACAGGCAGAATCAGACCGTGAGAAATGATGCTGGATGGACTGAGTAGGTGGCATGGAGGAATATCATCAGCAGAGTTGATCCAGAACACAAAGGATAGAAGTCTGTGTAGAGTCATGAACACGTGCGCCATGAACTATTTCTTCTATTACCGTTTTTTCTTGCTAAACAACTGGACGTTTAATTTTGTGAAAGCGTTTCAATTTCAGAGTTATGCTGCTGTTTATAGGCGAATTTACTTCGCTGTTCGTATCTTGTAGAATGTCAGTGTTTATTTCCGCTCGATCCATGATATTCTATGAATGTTTCTGTAATATTTACGTTCAAATGCTTCGATTGTCTTCTTTAATACTTGCGAAATGGCCTGTGATTCGTCGTATTTGTATGTGACGAGAAGTCAACATTTAAGTCCCGCTGACTGGTGTAGGGGTTGAAACCAATATCTCACAATCAGCACTCTTAAATAATTTATAATCGATTCATATCCGAACATGCATCGTGGTAAACACTGTACCTGTTTTCTGACCATTTTCCTGACCATTAAATTGCCCCTGCTGAATGGAAGGAAGCATGCAACCATTGTGAGTGTCTACGCACCAACTATGACCAGTGAAGATGATGTCAAGAACAAGTTCTATGAGGACCTGCACAATGTATTAACATCTGTTCCCAAAGGAGATAAACTTATACTCCTTGGGGATTTTAATGCCAGAGTAGGCACGGACACCACCTCTTGGAGTTGCATTATTTGAAAGCACGGAGTCGGAAATTGTAACAGCAATGGACTCCTCCTTCGTCAAACATGTGCCGAACACGATCTCCTGATTACTAACACAATTTTCCGTCTTCCCATGAGAAACAGGACATCGTGGATGCACCCTCGATCGAAACACTGGCACCTCATTGACTATGTCATCGTCAGGAGGAGTGACAGACAAGACGTTCGGGTGACAAAATCCATGTGTGGTGCTGAATGTTGGACAGACCATCGTCTCATTATCTCGAAAATAAACATTCACATCAAACCACCACGGCGTCCTCATGGGGTGAAAAATGCAAAAAAAAAAAAAAAAAAAACTAAATGTCTCCCTCCTAAACAGCAAGAAAATGCAGCTGTCGTTTGAAAATATGCTGGAAGACCGCCTCAAGCCCAATGCTGCAGCTAAACAGGATACAGAACAGAGTGGAGAGCCCTAAAGGACATAATTTACAACACTGCTATGGTAATCCTGGGTCTCCCCCCTCCCCTCCCCCCCCCCCCCCCCCCCCCCATCCCCTCCAAAGCACAAAGACTGGTTTGATGAAAATTCAGAAGACATCAACCAATTGCTGACCGAGAAACATCTTCCCCTCAGGCACATTTGAAGATCAACATTAAAAAAAAAAATGCCTGCGGCACATGCTTAATCTTGGCTTAATAGTTTCCATTTAAATATGTTTATATTTTATTTTTACATTTTATTTATTTATTATATTTAAATAACATAATTTCCACCAACATTGATGCACTTATCCCATCGTTTTATAAGTCCTCCCAAACCAGCTGCACAGAACTGCTTGCTCTGTTTTCTAAACCACGTTTTCACTTCACATTCAACTTCCTGCGTCATTCGCGAAATGTCTCCCGCCAAGGTGAGTTGTCAGTGTTTATGCTGACAAATGTTTGTCCCGTAAAGCGGTGCATAGATGGGTAGAAAAAGTTACGAGGGCGAGTCAATAAGTAAGTCACACAGTTATGTGGGATGGCCCGTAAATGAAAACAATGGCACGCAGTTCTATGCAGCCGGTTTGGGAGGACAGATAAAACGATGGGATAAGTGCATCAATGTTGGTGGAAATTATGTTGAGAAATAAAGTGACAATGTATGTATAAAAATAAACTGGTTTCAAGTTGTTATCATATGCAGTTATTTTTCTACAGCCATTTGTCACTTACTTATTAACTTTAAAAAAAAAAAAAAATAGTTGCATGTCCTTCAGAGACATAGCAGTCAACCCCAGCATTTTCGCTGTTCGTGATTCCTGGCAAATTTTACTTTCAGTATTTTGTCCATTGCCGGGGCTCTCTGCTGCCGAGGGGTTACAACACTTTCTCCGTAATCCCATTTATCACGCAGAGTCTCGTAGCGGGCGAGAGCTGGGAGCGGTTCGACTTCCGCTGGTGACTTGCGGGATAACTGAGCCGGCCGCTCAGAAAGCAATGGCAAACTACTGAGCGTAATATTGCCAAGAAATCAACAGACAGCTGAAAGATGCTGCTGTTGACAGCGATGTCCTGTAAAGGATATGCGGATAAAATAATGTTTAAAAAGTTTGCCATTGCTTTCTGAACAACCGGCACCTATACCGTTTTCGAAAAAACCAGCACCGCTGTGTTTCGAATCCGGGTATACGGGCTCACAAACCGCGTTCGCAATCCCTTAGCCAGGGAGCAAGTCCTTATTAACTTACCCTCGTAGTAATATCACAAGTTTCAGCAGTAGTTGTCTTCTTAATTCGCCCTATATATCCTATTGGGACATAATCCCTCAGCCAACTCACTCCATCCCCTTCTATTCTAAGCTATCTCATGCCGCTTCTTCATAGTCCTAACCATATTGTTTACTTATGTCTCTACTTCTTTTCTCCATGTGTTGGGGGTTTACACTATTTCTCTTTCCCTGCGAAATCCAGCCTTCCTAGTTATACGCTTCTCTTGTCTTCTAAGTGCATGTTATATCTAGGTCCATAGTTCTTTCTCGCCTATTAGTTCACTGATATTTGTTTAGTTCTCTCCATGAGATCTGCATGTGTTATACCATTTTAGTTCCATTTTGCGCAGGCACCAATTAATGCAAGTATAAAAGGATTAAGTAGGTAAGGAAGTGGGGATTTTACTTGATCATAAAAAATATTGCTCATGAGTCATTGAGAAAACTGAAAGACTGGCGCATATCACTTCAATTACACCTCCCCACGACGCCTAACCGCATAAGTGAAAGACAACAACAACATCATCATCATCATCATCATCATCATCATCGAGTGCCATGTCAGCTGGCGTAGGCGTTCATGACTCTCCACAGATCTCGGTCTGTGGTGTTCTGGATCAACTCTGCTGACGATGTTCCTTCATGCCACCGTCTCAAGCCATCCAGCATCATTTTTCCTGGTCTGCCTCTACCTCTCTTCCCCTCCATCTTTCCAGATGTCACGATGTTCTCCAATGCTTCTCTTCTCATCACGTGATTGAAGAAAGCTGTTTGTCTCTTTCTTATACAACGACAACCAATTAATCAATGTTCGTTGTTTGTTTTTAATCGTTTTAGTCGTTTTCCGTGTTTCTTATCCATACAACACTACCGATTTAATATTAGAAGGTTTGTTTAGGGTATCGATGATAAAGAATCGACGAACACGAATCTTGGTCTTCGTCTATGGCCTCTACCTTGGGCGTCCGGGACTGTAGACACAAAGCTGCAGCCAATTGGGCTGTAAGAGATCATGTTAAAACCAATGATTAAGCACTGCTGTTAATGGAAACACTCAATAGGCTTAGAATGTCCCTACCTTGGCTTTTTTAGAAGATCCCGGGTCTTGAAGAAATGTCCAGATCTTTGCCTTGTATCTGTTCCAGCACGAATCGTTCGGGTCCGCTTGCTCTGTCTGTTAATATAAATAATACATCATTTGGCTTGTAATAGTTTCCTGCTGCGGATATGTGGCGTGTACAGCGCCATCGCATTTTGTAGGCCTGAGAGCACGGAGGAATAGGTGGCCAGTCTTTCCCTCACTGTGGCTAGCGACGAGCCCAGGCATCTAACCTGCGTCCCACTGTAGTACTAATGACGTTACCAGAGCAGTTTGCTATCAACTTCGCTGGCGAGACTGTCTAATAGCAACAAAAACTAAAAGCAATGGTTCATCTGTTAATACATAATTATTTTTTAGTCAAAAGTTAAACACTATGCTGAAGTTGTAAATCATAACGAGTAGCCTGTGAATGATCACTGACATGGCAAGATTTCAAACAGACAAAATCAGCTCAAAATAGAATCTTCATACTATGTGTGAGTCAGGTAATCCTTGTTAAATGCCAGAATTAGAGAACCAACATGCTACACAGAACCTGTTCTGTTGTATGACATTGAAAACTGGATTGTGAACGAAAGCTCGAGAAAGATCTTGGAAGTAAAGCAGATATGGTTTCTCGGATGAATGTTCCCGAATACCTTGACTGCCAGAGTAATACATAACGAATGCCTAGAAAAGGCTAATGAAATAAACATTACATATATACGACATAAGGAAGAAACAATCAATGTTTTTTCCCCACTTAATGAGACAAGTTAATTAGTTGCATATCATTTATATAGAGTACATACTATATATGGACGCAGGCTTCTACGCCTGACTGGATTACTTCTGTTGGTACATCAGGTCTTAGTCAGATGTGACTGAGCTACTGAATGACGGTAGACGATACTACCTGCTTTATGTTACCGAGGAATGTTATACAACGCTCACCAAACACGACACCCAACATTGTGCCTACGGCTTCGTGTGGAGGAGCGGAATTGGGAGGGTGCAAGACTTAACCTAGTGTGAGGAAATGCAACCTAAAGAATAAATGTCACGGCAGGGCAAGGCAGACCAGGTCCTAAGCCTTGGTTGGCAACTAATGTAGGATCGAAGCTCCGACAGCGGACAGTTAAAGCATCGCTTTGCTGATCCGGCAGTGTTTGCAGCTTGTCTTGTTCCCGATGTATTGGTATTACCTTTCCTTTGAGTAAACTAGGCAGGCCGAAAGAGGGATCATGTTGCATGGGCAACACACGGCCTTTAATTTAACTAAGGCTTTGTGCTATGGGGAGATATAACTCCATTTTACAAACTATTGTCTATAAAGACGGCAATGTGCCGGTCATATAGTCACAGTCTGATGACATTCCTCAGGTGTATGTTATTTTTGATGTTATTTCATCTAACATATCTTTTGATTCTGTAACTTTACTTCTACGTATATTTTCTCTGAGTTCTTTGTAACCTTGAACTCCTTCATTTTCCATTATTTATTTAATTATAAAATATTGCCATTTCTATTGCAGGGTGTATGGTTAATGACTGTGGGGGTTTTGAAAATATTGCCGTTTCCAGTTTTGTATTTACCTGTTATGTTGCATGAAGTCCACAGAGGGTGAACACAAAACTTGGAACGGCAATATTTTCAAAAACCCCACGATCATTAAAAATACATCCTATAGTAACTGGCGCTGTGGTATAATAGTTAGTGAGGTTACTCTGATAATGTCATGAGCGCAGTCTGAGAAGGGTTCGACGCTTGCGCTCCTCGTTTGCTAAGAGGGAGAAACACTAACCACCAATTACTCCGTGGATTATGTCCTAGAAAATGCGAGGATCCTAACACTTTACATAACCACAGCAAGTTCCTGCCACATTACATGTTAGTTTGTGTTTACTTGAATCACTTATTTTTATGTTCAGTAGTTTGCCATTATTTTCTGAAAGGCTGACGATCAAGCGTGCTTATATTTATGGTTCATTTGTTCATTGTCTGCTTTCATTTAAATATCTGCTTCTTTTTTGTTTTGCAACAGGAGATATTATATTCTGTTAAAAGCGTTCATTGCATACTCTTTCCTGTCGTGTCTGATTACATTTCTACACTATGCTTTTTATATTGTAATAGCCAACAACAACAACAACAACAACAACAACAACAACAACAACAACAACAATTAAACAGGTGAAATAATTTCAATATCTAGGCTACACAGTGAGATCCAGAGTAAGACTGGCACAGGGATAAAGAAGCGAATTGTTATATCCATCTAATTGCAGTGGAGGAGTTGTTTCTGTAGAAAATGCAAAGAATACACCAGCTGGTTGAAAAATGAATGGTATAGTTTCTCAAGAAGCAAATGAAAATGATCGTGTGTGGGCGACCATACTTCTCCACAATTTTTTGCATGGGTAAATGAAAATATTCTTAAACAAAAGAGCCGCTACAGCTATCTCGGAACAGTACCATCTGATGGGGGTGTCTTGAAGAGATTAAAATAAGAATTACTTTAGTGAATGTGGCCTTTCGCAAGACTGAGAACAAACTGACCGATAAAAAGATGTCAATTGCAACGGAAAAAAGTGCTACATTGAATATGTACTTTTGAATGGATGTTATTCATTGACAATGAGAAGACAAGCTGAAAATCACTTAATGGCAGTGGAAATGTGGTTTCTGGGGAAAATGCAAATAATGCCATAGACAGTAAAACCAATGAGAAAAACCTACAACAGGCAAATGAAAACCGTAAACAGATTAGATAAATTAGGCGCAGACAGCCACATTTGGACACAGTTATGAGAAGAGATAAACTAGATAATTGTTTTGACAACTGGCAAGATTGAGGAGAAAAGAACCAATGGAAGGCAGAGAAATAAATATCTAGATGTCTTGGTCACATGGTGTGATCGAGACAAGAATACGAAGCTGATCCACGACTCTGGTGATCGTTTAAGATAGCGAGACATGACCGCCAACGCTTATCGGCATGGCACATGATGAAGATAATGAAATAAAATTATTTCGTAAATTAGACGAAGACGGTCAAAATGTTGCGTGCACGTTATGAAAAATAATAATCATCATCAAGTGCCTTGCTGGTTGACGTGGACGTCAATGCCATTCCACAAATTCCGATCTCTGACAGCATGGACCAATTCATATGTTGACTCCCTTCGGTGCCGTTACTCAAAACTGTTAAGAATCTTCTCACACAGTCTTCCTCTATCTCTCTTTCCACTAATCTTTTTTGTTTTTGGTCACATGTTCCAGTTTTTGCCTTCTCACAATGTGGCCAAATATGCTGACTGCTTCTTCTTGATGTTTGTGATAAGTTGTCTTTGCGACTTAGCCTCCCTCAAAATGTCTAGATTACACATTTTCGCTGTCCAGTGAATTTTCTCGGTTAGCCGGGTTATCCCCTATCAAAGGAGATGTAAGACGCCTCCTTTCCTCCGTTAGTCTACGGGACACCCTTGGGCAAGGTGGAGTACCCGTTTAGCCCCCCGATCAGGGTTACGTGAAGCCATGGAAGCAGTTGGTGGATGGAGTGTGAGAGCAGCCGACAGATTGTTGTTGGTTATGGTCTTGCACTCTGCGGCGATAGGCAGATGATCTCATCAGTAGAGACAATGGCTACGGCCACCGACTAATACAGTCACTGCCCAGAAGGAAAGCAATGGCAAACTACCTTCTGCAAAACTTGCCAAGAAACCATAGCAACCATGAAAGAAAACATAATAAGAAAGAGATCTGGTGGCGAGACTCCCAGGCTAGGCAGATCAGATAACACTGGGGAAGAGTGTGACACAGGGACCAGTACTAGTAATCGTGATGACGGAGTTAATCCTGACTGTGTTACCAAGGAAATCCCCTGTGTCAGACTAAGAAACAGAGTGAGTATAGCAACGTGGAATGTGAGAAGTCTGTATGAGGGAAAGCTTAAAGTAGTGTGTGATGAGATTGAGAGGTTAAACATTCAAATTTTAGGAATTAGTGAACACCGCTGGAACGGCAAGGGGCATTTTACAACTGAAAATGGAAGTATTTTCATTTATTCTGGTAGAGACGCCGGAGGCCAGAGTGGAGTGGCATTTTGTTTAGACAAGACAACTGCAAAATCTTTAATGGGATATAATCCAGTTAGTGATAGAATCCTCACTATTAGACTTAAAGGCAAAAACACAACTTTCATACAGATATATGCACCTACTTCAACAGCAGAGGAGGACGAAATTGAAGATTTTTACAACACACTACAAGACACATTAAATAAGATTGGTCATAATGATATAACAATAATAATGGGAGATTTTAATGCAAACGTTGGTGCAGGAAGAGCTGAAAATGAGAGACACGTTTTAGGAAAATTTGGATTAGGAAATAGAAATGATGCAGGTGACAAATTAATTGAATTTTGCACAGAAAATGAGTTAACGATAGCCAACACGCTTTTTAAACAACATCCAAGAAGACTCTTCACATGGAAGTCTCCAGACAATATTACCAAACATCAGATAGATTATATTTTAATACAAAGAAGATGGAGATCAAGCATAACATCTGCAAAAACCCTACGTAGTGCAGACTGTGATACAGATCATCAGTTATTAGAAGCAGATCTGAAATTAAAACTCAAAACGCTTATCCGAGGACCAAGGCCACTTCGTTTTGATCTCACAAAAGTACCGGATGCATACACTGTAGAAGTTAGGAATCGCTTTGGGGTCTTGATGTCTGTACAAGAAGAAATGACACCTGATGAACTGGCAGTACAAGCTAGAGATTTCTTGATAACTGCAGCCAAAGATTTAATTCCGACCAAGAAAAAGCAACTTAAGCCATGGATTACATCAGACACATTAGAATTAATAAAACAACGAAGGGAACTTAAACAGAAAGGAGGTGAATCCGATAACAGCAGGATGAAGTATAAATCTTTAACTCGAGAAATAAGAAAGAACACAAGAAAGGAAAAAAATCAATATATACAAGATTGCTGTACCAGAATAGAGCAATATAAGACTGGAAGAGATTATGAAATGTTCAATGAAATGAAGTTATTGACAAGAAATGTTCAACCTCAATTGAATGTTATCTGTGACAAGATGGGAAATACCTTAACAGAATCTAGACAAATTCTAGAAAGATGGCGGGAGTACTGCAGTGGAATGTATGATATGAGTGACAGTAAGGATATGAATGAGATACATGAACCAATGGCAGCAGAGACAGAACCTGAACAGTCATTAGATGAAAATGCTTGGGCTATAAAGAACCTGAAGAATGTATAACTCACCTGGATGTGATGAGATACCAGCTGAACTAATTAAAGCGGGAGGAGAAGAAAGCATACACATATATCATGCATTATGTACAAAGATTTGGAAATATGGTATATGGCCAAAAGATTGGAAGAGAACTATCTTCATTCCAATACCAAAAAAGGGCAACCTGAAATTATGCACCAACTATAGAACTGTTGCCCTGATCAGTCATGCAAGTAAAATTCTACTTAAAAGTCATAATGGGAAGACTTCGTAAGAAAATGGAAGAAGAGATTAACGTAGTTCAAGCTGGATTTAGACAAGGAAGAGGAACAAGAGATCACATATTCAACATGCGTTTAATAATAGAGAAGTGCAGAGAATTTAATGTAAACCTATTCTCATGTTTTGTGGATTATTCAAAGCATTTGACTGTGTACAACATCAGAAACTTTGGGAAATCATGAGGAATATGGGCTTTCCATCACATGTAGTACAACTCATAAAAATGCTCTATCTAGACCAACAAGCAGCAGTTAGAATAGATGGCGAGGCATCAGATTGGTTTGACATCAAGCAAGGAGTCCGTCAGGGCTGCGTGCTGTCACCCTATTTGTTTAACCTGTACGCCGAAAATATAATGAGAAATGTAAGAGATGATATAAACAGGGAGCTATATGATGCCCTAAATATCGGCGGTCATGACATACCGGAGATTCGATATGCTGATGATACAGTATTACTATCCACAACACAGAATGGCATAGAAAACCTAATAGCTTCAACCCAATTGAATAGTGAAAATCACAACTTATATCTTAACATAGCAAAAACTAAAGATAATGCATACAGATAAAACTACTATGGAGAAAGAAATATACATTAATGGGGAAAAATTGGCGGTAGTGGAAAATTTTGAATATCTTGGTCATTGATTACCAACAACGGTGACACAATGAAAGAAATTAAACGGCGACTGTCAATTGCTCTTCAAAGACTAAAACAGCTGAATAAATTATGGAGTGGGACAGATAGAACTACAAAAATTAGATTTTTAAGAGCATGCATCTTTCCCATTGCAACATACGCCTGTGAGACATGGACACTTACTAAACAAGCTGAACAGCGCATAAACGCCTTTGAATATAAATGTTATAGACGAGTTCTAAGAATATCTTGGGTAAAGAAAAGAACAAATGCATCCATACTTCAAGAGTTGAATATTGAAGAAGGTTGGCTATTAAAGACGATAAAACAAAGAAAATTGAAATATTTTGGTCACTTGAAACGTCACGAAAGTTTGGAGAGAACAATAATGGAGAGGTATATGCCTGGGAAGAGAGGAAGAGGAAGGCCAAAGAGAAGATGGGTGCAGGATGTGGCGGATGATCTCCAGATGGGTGTATCAGACGCGGGACATCTTGCTTATGATCGAGAGGTTTTCCGGAAGGTTGTTATGGGAGCGAGGTTCTGCAAAGGACATGCTACTGAATGAATGAATGAGTGAATTTTCAGCATTCTTCTATAAAAACATGAGAAGAGATGAACTTAAAAATTGTGTGACAAGTGACAAAATTGATGGAACAAGTGCAAGGGGAAGACACAGAGATACATACATGGATTACGTTACTTAATAAGAACACACACGTGATCAAACTCAGGTGATCGTTGAGTTGGTGAACCACAACCCTCACGCTTATCCATATGGCAAATCTCATATGCGATCTCATATGTAGATTATTGATTCAGTGTAATAATGTGTGAAGCAGCTGAAGCTGTGAGGTGGGCGCGAGTAGAGCTTAACTACAAGTGACACAGGAAGTCGGAAATTGGTTAAACAGGTATGAAGGCCGCGTGACTGCTTTACTGTTAGCGTCTGCTAGAAAGGTTAATTTGTAGGGACAGCAGATGTGTGGTAGCTAGAAGGCTTACCTACAGCTCAGCTAGCCATGACAGGGATTCCTAAACCTTATAGACAGGGACTAAGGGAGTCTCTGTGGCGAAGTGGTCAAGCCGTCTGACTCGGGCTCCGAAGGTTGTGGGTTCGATTCCGGGTCGCGTCCTTCAGCTCGCGAGTGCATTTTTTCGGAGACTCCTGAGTGTCGTCGCTGGAGCTACGGAGTTCGTGATTTGTGCGACACTTTCCGCGCTGCGGAAAGAGACTGGAGGAACATGGGACAAAATCCCGGTGCAATGAAGTCGACCCTGTCGACTTTTAAGCAACCTTTTTTTTTTTAATTAACAGAGATTTTTGTTAAATTGACCTGGCCTTGCAGGTCGATCCAGCCTTACACGGGTACCTAGAAATGACATGGGACGTAACAGCGGCCGGCTTGAGATTGAACAGGTCAGTTAACGAGTGAGTTAACGAGTGCCCACTAGTCTATGCCATGTGCGTATACCAAATACACCACAATGTGTGTAACAGGGTTATTTTTTTACTGAATAATGTAACAGTTCGTAATTTGAAATCTCATTCTACTCCTTCATTGCTGCCTTTTCCTTCAGAGGCTCTTTTTTCGCCATTTTGGTCTTCTTCGTCATCTTTTCCTCTTCTTCTTCTTCGTTATCGTAATCATCGTAATCATCTCATTCTTCTTCTTCATCCTCCTCCTACTTCTTCTTTTTCTTTTTGGTCATAATCATCACCATCATCATCATCATCATCCTTATCATCATCATCATCATCATCATCATCATCATCTTCTTCTTCTTCTTCTTCTTCTCCTTCTTCTTCTTCTTCCTCTTCTTTTCTTCTTCTTCTTCCTCTTCTTCTTCTTGCTCTTCTTCTTGTTATTCTTTGTCTGAAGATAATTAGGTGCACTAAATTTAAAGCAAAAACAAATTTACTAACTCACCTCTTGCGTTGTTGAAAACTTTCGGTCGTTCTCCAGCTTCTCCAGTGACCGACACTGCGTCTTCCAAGTGTTATACTGAGTCCAGCAACATCGAGAGATGTCTGTCTCCTCTATACCCCAAAACGCCAACTCATTCTGTTTATTGGAAACAAGATATTCATCAACCAAGATCATAGAGAGAACTTGGCAAATACCAGCAAACCAAGAGGTGTAACAAAGAAATAGGCGCTGAACTGAAAATACACTGAGAAAACCTGACAATAGGATAACTAGAAAGGCCTTTGTCGGGAATACACAAGGAAAAAGCAATAAAGTTAGACCTAAGATACGTGGAGAAGAGAAGCAGAGACAGAACTGGATAATTTTAGGAGGATTTGGACGGAGATGCATATGGCAACTAAAGATAGGACTTCTTTCAGTTAGTTGCACGAGTACCTTGGCTCAAATGGATAATAAAGAACGAAAGAAAAAGAATAAAATTATATCACCCAAAGAACCTTCACATAAAGTAGATCTTTGACTCCTTGTTACCAATCTTGGAATACATACATGTTAGAGCAATGGTTGTGAATTTAAACTATAGCGCGACTCCGCGGGAACTACTTAGATGTTCTTTTTTTCTTCGTCCACTTTCAGATGGCACATGAATATATTCAAGGAAAGCAGCAGTACACTTCAGCGTGTTGACACGTCCAGTCTTTCTCCACATGGAGCGGGTGTAGGCCAAAATAGTTTCCTCTGTTCTGAATATGTTGGACACTCCTGATAATATGTAACCGTCAATTTGCCACAGGTCCAGTCACATTTATCAGTATCTCCAATCTTTAGTTTGTTTAATATGTGGTATTTTAGCCAGCTGTGTCCTCTGTGGAGTCTGCGGATTGTTACCTGTTTTATTCGGCTAAAGGTGTAATATGCATCATCTTTCCAGTGATTTTGAATGTTCTTATTCCTTGCAGATAGCCCAAACTTTGTGCTATGGAGAGGTATAATTCATTTTACAATCTATCGTCTATCTAGACGATAAGGTCAGTCATTCCTTGCCACCAGAAAGATTAAGCAAATTACAAGCACCACGAAGCAAGATCTAAGATTGCTGATAGGCTTTTGAGATGAAGCAGAATTCATACCATGAAAGGCGTTTTTCTTCAATATAGATTAGTCAAGAACCGACACCACGGTGCTCAAGACTTCTCCATACGTGTTCTGTCCTCAGTTACAACAGCCAAAGAAGAGTCCCAATACGCTGATACCAAATGTCGTCTGATTATGTTCCTCTTGGATTTATGAAAACCAAAAGATGTACAGACGCGACCTTTACTCTTTGACAACTTATAGAAAAATCAATCGAATTTAATGAAACACTCTACTTAGCCTTTGTCAACCAAGAAAGGGCATTTGATAGAGTAGATAAAAACAAGCTGTGGGAAATCCTTAAACGATATGGACTGAGTACACATCTAACAAAATTATTTAGAAGCGTATGCAGCAACAGTGAATGCACAGTGAGAACAAATGGAGGGTACTCAGAACCCTTCACCATAAGATCCGGAGTGCGATATTGTTATGTCGTGGCCCCACCTCTTGTTCATAACCTATATAGTAGACAGCATATGTAAGTAAACCAGTCAGACAGAGGTCGCAACAACACCACAAGACGAACAGAACACAGAAAAAGAACCAACAGCAAAGTAAATCATTAAAGAACTTCTGTTTGCGGAAGATCATATACTAATAGCAAAATCAAAAGTAGAATTACAAGACAACATGAATAGTCTACATGAAGTGTGTAAGGAACGTAACATGAAAATTAGCATCAATAAAACAGAGGTAATGACTATAATTAAAGAAGAAAAGACAAAAAAGATTCGATTATTAGAACACGCCCTGGAACAAGTAAAGAGCTTCAAGCACTTAGGAAGTATATTATCAGCAATTGGCAATTCAAAAGACAAGATCGAAAATAGATGTAATAAGATAAACCAACTTATTGGACAAATGGCGCCAATACTAAAGAGCAAACACGTATCAATAATTACTAAGAAAGCACTTTACAACACAATCTTCCCACCAACCCTAGGTTACCAATGCCAAACCATTGAGAGGAAAAGAGAAAAGTAAAATCACAAAAACAGAAATGAGATTCCTGAGACGAATACTCAATGCATCAAGTAAAGAGAAATGAAGAAATGAAGAAATTAGAACTAAAGTGGGGATTATAACAACGCTAGATTTTATCACAGACAGCAACAAGTTAAATAGTTTGGCCAAGTAACTAGATTACCAACTAACAGTGTACAACAACAAGCAATAATGTACAAACCAAATGGAAGCAGAAAAAAAGGCCGGTCACGTAAACGATGGACAGAGGGAATATCAGTCCATGGGCATCTTTGAAGCCTATAAACAGGCACTCTCCCGCTGTTTATGTTTCACCTCGACATCGCAAGGTACTAGAGGAACAAGATTAAATAGGATGAGATGAGATGAGATGAGATGAGATGAGATGACGTGTAAGAAAAACAAAAAAAAGAAAAAAGAAAGAAAGCCTAAAATAAGTACCAGGATTTGTCCTGGAAATATAAAGCGGCCACCACGTCACCGAGTGGTGGCAATTGGTCTAACTGTAAAATTGGGCTAACGATGCAGACCAAATACTCCTGGGGGAGTGTAATATGGTTCTTTTCATTTATTTACTTTCTCAACTGAGTTACTTTTCAATTTGCTGAATTGTCCCTAGCAATATTATGTAGGTGAATGAAACACAATAAAAAGTGAGAATAACGAAGAAAGGGAGAGAAAGAAATATTAATAAAGAGGCTGTAGTGTAAGAAGAAAGCATGAAAGAAAGAAAGAAAATGAAGAAAAAGAATAACGAAGCAAGAAGAAAGGGAGAGAAAGCGAGAAATATGTATAGAGTATAAAGAAAGAAAGAAAGAAAGAAAGAAAGAAAGAAAGAAAGAAAGAAAGAAAGTGGGCGGGCGGGCGGGCAGGCCGGCAAGCAGGCGGCCAGGCAGGCGGGTGGACAGGCCGGCGGACAGACAGACAGACAGACAGACAGACAGACAGACAGACAGAAGAAAGAAAGAAAGAAAGAAAGAAAGAAAGAAAGAAAGAAAGAAAGAAAGAAAGCCGGACGGCCGGCCGGCAGGCAGAAAGAAAGAAAGAAAAAAAGAAAGAAAGAAAGAAAGAAAGAAAGAAAGCAGGCAGGCAGGCAGGCAGGCACGCAGGCAGGCAGGCAGGCAGGCAGGCAGACAGACAGAAAGAAAGAAAGAAAGACAGAAAGAAAGACAGACAGACAGACAGACAGACAGACAGACAGACAGACAGACAGACAGAAAGAAAGACAGACAGACAGACAGACAGACAGACAGACAGACAGACAGACAGACAGACAGACAGGCAGAAAGAAAGAAAGAAAGACGCTGGTGGTCTGCGACTTATGGTAATGTTAATCCCATTACTGATCACCAAAAAGGCTAGGACAAACAGAGACTCGCCAATTGACACTAACCTGTAGGGCCGGGCCACACATGTTTGTAGGAATGTGTAGCTCTCCAGTCCTGAGGAAGTTCAGAATCGATCCAAAAGCCGACGGGTCTCTATCAAAGAAATAGTCCTTGTGTGACTTTCGATAGTACAACTCCAGCGTGTCTGTGTGAAATACTGGCGTTCTGAGACGACTTAAAGTTGACTTGTATGTCTCAAAAATCTGGCCACCGACGTTAATAATAACCGTTTCACGTATATTTCTATTCTTTTTCCTCTTGGTTTTTCTGTTTCTGGCATACTCGTTGTCGTTGTATTTTTGTATTTCATCGTAATTATCGCAGCCTTCGTCGATGTTGTTATTGTTTTGCAACGTGTCTGATTTTGCTAACCGACAGTTGCATTGAATTATTGAGAGGCTTGAGGAAAGCGACGGTTCGTTCAACAAGTCAGAAGCTGGGCGGCTGTGTGCACAGCCTTTCTTCTTGCTGTCATTACTGTTGTCATCAGCTGGAAGGTCACCATGATTCCTCTCGTTATCAGAATCGTAGAAAGGACACGAACGCTCATGCGATGACATTCTCTCTGGGCTGTGGTCATCTTCTCCATCCTCTTCGCTCTCGGGTAGGAAGCATGCTGAGATGGGTTTTCTTCTTCCTTGGCGTTTTCTGCCTTCTTGCAACACCTTATGGCGTGACCTCCAGTCGGCCGATCCTTGGGGAAAGGAAGGCCGACGCTGTGAAGAAAACAAGGAGAATGCGTCAAATTTAAACATATATATGCCAAACAAAAATCGTGCAATCTATTTTTTGTGTCTTCGTTATTAAGATATTTCTTAAAAATATGAAGGAGTTAACGACTTTCTCCGTAATCCCGTATATCCATGTGAGGAACACAGCTCCGAGAGATTCGGCAGCGGATCTCGTCACGTTGGTTACTTTAGGGGTATTGAGCCGGTTGTTCAGAAAGCAATGGCAAACTACTGAGCGTAATCTTGCCAAGAATATCAACAACAGCTGAAGAATGCTGGTGTTGACTGCAACGTCCTGTAAGGGATACGCAACTTTAAAAAAAAGAAAAGAAACATTGGCGTACAATTTAGAAACAACGTAAACAGAGATGAACAAGCTTCTGAGAAAGCAGACAACTGTTGAAATAACATACACAAAGTAGAATATCTTAGAAAGCCGATGTACCAGGGAAGGTTAACTCGGTCAAATAGTGCCCGCAGAAGTCGGATGTCTCGGCCGAAAGGTGCAAGTACGCAGCTCTGCTGTAAACAGGCACAAAGTTACGTCCGAGTGAGAGTTAAAAGTCCTTCGAAACACCCAGGAAGGTTAACCTGGTCAACAAATGCCCGCAGAAATCGGAAGTGTCGGCCGAAAGGCGCAAGTACGCAGCTCTGTTGTAAACAGGCACAACACAATCACGTCCGAAAAACCTCACCGGGTGAACGAAGAAGAAGAAGAAGAAGAAGAAGAAGAAGAAGAAGAAGAAGAAGAAGAAGAAGAAGAAGAAGAAGAAGAAGAAGAAGAAGAAGAAGAAGAAGAAGAAGAAGAAGAAGAAGAAAGCCTTGGTAGCGCAGTGACTAGCACACTGGCCTGTCCACTGAGTGGTCAAGTGTTCGAATCTCCGTCAAAGTGGCAATTGTGCTTAATTAACCTGTTCCCCAAGGTCGAATCAGTCGCTACGTGTGTACCAGAAAATGTTCGGGGAAGTAAAGTTGGCCGGCGTGTTATTGGCCATACGCCCCCCCCCCCCCCCCCCCCCCCCCATCGATTATTCGATTGGTCTATAAAAGTATTGTCTTCGCACCACATCAACGGTAAGCTTCATGACGTGTGCAGGTTTCTTTACATTGTAAACCGTATAGTGAACACTGTAACCATCGAACCTACTCCGACTTCTGAGGTACTTGTAATTTACTTCCTCATTTTAAGGACGAAAAGTCAACATTTACTTGCAATTTACTGGGCTGATCATGATGGTCTTCATATCTATAAAGATTTTAAAATTTTACCAGCTGCAATTACCACCCACTCGAACCACACCGACTGTAACTCGTAGCATTTTGGGAACCGCTCTGAGAAACTATAATAAAACATGCAGACAGGCACACCAATATACTATATACTTAGTTCAGTTCTCTCTTCTCATCGCTTCAAGTATCTGTTGCGCAAAACTCCATACGTTTATAACCTGACACCTTAGAAAATATACACAGAAACTTCGTATATACAAACAACGGAAACCGTAATGACAGTTATGTTTGTTGTTCTTGCTGGCTCACTTTATGACAGATGCTATTCTTTTAAGTTTGTTGATGTTTCCGTTATTTCCCAAAGCCGTCGTGTGATCTTTTAAGCAAGGTATAATCTGTAAGCAGGAGTTAACGACGCAGGCGCAGATGTTTAACATGTCATCTACTTGGCGTTGCTGTGTTTGTGTGTATAACATGATGTGGCGGCTACATTCTGGTGTTTCTTTGTATTTGCCAAGGGAGCTGTTGTAGTCATTTATGATGATCGTTATTATAATTATCTTATTCTTCCTCCCGACGTCCAACCGATTCATCTACCTATCTATACACCCACACTCACCTACCCACTGACAGACAGACGAAAGGAAAGATAGATGAGTATTAAGTCAAACAGATAGACAGACACGTATATAGCCAGTCAGACAAACAAAAGGAAAGATTTACAAGTATTTAGTCAGACAGATAGACAGACAAGTATATAGTCAGACAGACAAAACTGAAAAGAAAGGTAGTTAGATGGGGAGGTAGGTAGGCATGCAGGCAAGTAAGGTATATGGACAGACAGACGGACGGACGGACGGACGGACGGACGGACGGACGGACGGACGGACGGATATGCTAACGGAGGGACGGACAGAACAATAGATGAATGTCTGAATGTAATCAAAGACGAATAGTCTAGTTATGTTAATTGCATATCCTCTACAGGACGTAGCAGTCACCTCCAGCATTGTTTGGCTGCTTGCAATTCATGGGCAAGTTTACTTTCAGTTTGTTTGCCTTGGCTGTCTGAACAACCAGCATTCATACCATTGTATAGAAACCAACGAAAAACAGTCTGCTTCCAAATCGCTAGAAGCTGTGTTTGGAACGCGGTATGCGTGATTACGAATCGCATTCGTAACCTCTTCGCCACAGAGCAGGTGAAAAGACTAATATGTAGGTAAGAAAAAAGATATGTAGAGGGGCATGCAGGTTAATATTCAGGTAAGCAGTTAGGTATGTATGTAAGTAGTTAGGTAATCAGGCTGGTATGCATATAGTTCCTGGAATAGACAGATTAACAGGTAGATTTATAGATTAAAACGTTAGTTGCATACACTTCACAGGACGTCGAAGTCAACCTTAGAATTTTTTTCGGTTGATTAAATATAGATGAATCCACAATGCGCACTTTGAAAACATGACTTCCATATATACATATATTTAATAAACTGTCTATTATCCGAGACGCAACCTACCCATTCAAAGAACTCTGCTCAATCATCCATGAATAACAGCCAGGTGTGAGGTATATATATATATATATATATATATATATATATATATATATATATATATATATATATATATATATATATATATATATATAATGAAGATGAAATTGCCTGTGGTAATGATTATGAAAGGGAAGGGTACGTGAATTATTATAATATACGGAAAGAGAATTGTTCATAAGAATTGTTAGTAAGAAGTATTGAAATAGCAATGATGATGGAAATAGTCAAAGCAAGCAGGAAAATATGTGTAGCATACTAAACAGAAAACTGGATTCCTATGACCTCCAATCCTGGCTGAACTCTCAAATTTAAGTGGGTACACACAGATTTCGAGTATACGGTGCTAAACCCATATTTATATAGACCAATCGACACTCGGTTAGCGATGTGGTCAGTATCACATTGGCCGTTTTTACTTTCCAAGGCAATCCGTTTTTTTAAAAAAAATATAACCATTTATTGTACACCAACACCCGTTAATACCTGCAAGACAACAACGTGCTGTTGTGGCGTATTCACCCTGTCTTGGCGGCGATCCTGCTGTCTCTCTGGTGTGGCGAGTTCACTGAGTCTTGGCGGCAATCCTGCTGTCTCTCTGGTGTGGCGAGTTCACTGAGTCTTGGCGGCAATCCTGCTGTCTCTCTGGTGTGGCGAGTTCACTGAGTCTTGGCGGCAATCCTGCTGTCTCTCTGGTGTGGCGAGTTCACTGAGTCTTGGCGGCAATCCTTCTGTCTCTCTCTGGTGTGGCGAGTTCACTGAGTCTTGGCGGCAATCCTCCTGTCTCTCTCTGGTGTGGCAAGTTCACTGAGTCTTGGCGGCGATCCTACTGTCTCTCTGGTGTGGCGAGTTCACTGAGTCTTGGCGGCAATCCTCCTGTCTCTCTCTTCAGCAATTGTCAGCTTAACACCCTTACCCTTTGGTAAAGAGATTCATGGCTTGTTGCCTTTGCCAATAACGAAGACGCACGACAGTCTTGTAACAAAAGTTTGTTCTAGGGCGTCCTTGATGTGGACGATATCAAAAGATCCTGGATGTCTCACTCTGTTGATGATTGTCCCAACACGTCCAAAGTTGTGGCCGCCGGCGATCATCACAAGGATACCTGTGTCAAATGTGATGAATCCTTTCATCTTGGTGGAGGCAATGTCCAGCATAATGGTGTCGTTGACCTTCACTAATGGATCAGGGTTGCGGTAAGTTCGCCGTCGCAGGTGGTCAGATACAGCACAACTTCTGACCAGTTCCAGTCTGTCACACACGCACTAAGCCTCCTCGGGCTTGATTCTGTGCGCGACAAATTTGCCTTCGACATCGTATAGGATGCGGAAGTTCTCATTTCTTCGATCAATGGACACAACATCCATGAATCCAGTGTGGTCCGTGCGCGCCTTCCCGTCAACCTTGATAAATCTCTGCTTGACAATCTTCTTCACCTCCTGGTAGGAGAGGGCATACTTGAGACGATTCCGCAAATACAAGGTTATGGGGAAAATCTCGCGAGACTTGTGAGGATCAGGACTGCACTTGGGTGCAAAACCACCGCCAGTCCTTCTTTGGTACCGATTTTAGGCTGGGTTAACCTGGGCGCTAAGGTCAATGTTAAAAAATTGAATCTGCACAACTGTGGATGGAATGAAGAATAGTAGAAAACAAAATTCAAATGTCAAAGAAGAATATGATAATATAAATATAGAAAAAAAACAATGTTCATGTCCTTTGCAGGAAGTTTCGACCAACCGCAATCACAGGTTGATTTTCCTGGTAAGTTTACGTGCAGCAGATTGCCATGGCTTTCTAAACGGGCATTCAGCGTATGCTACAACTGACCTGCGTAGGGAACGATTTCTCCCACCTAGTCAATTAAGCACTGGAAGTTTAAGCGAATGAGTCCCTCTGCGTCGCAAAATTCGGGATATTGAAATAAAAGATCAATAAAATTCATAAAATTAAAAGAAAATTGATTGGTGAGATGTGAAGCAAAATTGAAATAAATATAGTAAATATACCAAATTTATACGCAGACAAAACTGTGATTAGACAGGCATAAAATTAAGCTTCAACATAGAATCTAAACATAGAAGTCACAAACAATATGTTGCACGATTTTTGTCTGGCATATTTCGATGCATCTTGTCAGGTTCATGTTGCAGAGTTACAGACCACATGAAGTAAATAAATAACGCTTTAGCAGACACAATTAAAACACACATTCACAGATGCTGTTTTGAATGTCGAATATTTGTTGCCCTCACGGCATTATTTATTATATATTATCAAGTATTATTTATTTATTCACCTCATATGATACATAACTCTGCAGTATGCACCTGACTAGATACAGCGAAATATGCTAGGCAACATATTGTCTGTGGCCTCTATGTTAAAATTCACTAAGGGAATATGTTTACACATGTTGTACACATAGGATGTTTGAAACTGCAGACGGGAATTTATTCATGGAATAATATGTTATGATAAAAAAAAGATGAAATGAATACACAAGAGAGTTGTATGATGGGGACCGACTAGGGTTAACATAAAACTTTAATTTAAAAGTTCCACATATGCTAAATGTAGAAATCAATGATACTATCAAACATGTAATGGTAGGAAAAACATCTGGGTCTGATGTAATGAAACGTTAAAATCAGTTGCATATCCTTTACAGGACGTCATAGTCAACGCTTGCATTTGTTTCTGTTGTGATCTCTTGGCAAGTATACGTTCTGTGGTTTGTCATTGCTTACTGAACGATCGGTATTCATATCATTTAGTAAAAGATTAAACACAAGGCGGTCTGCTGCCAAATCGCCCGCAGCGTTGTTTCGAACGCAGGTATGCTGGATATCGAACTGCGTCCGTGAATTCTACCCCAGGGAACCGGCAAATTTGAAGTATTGGGAAAATTTGGAATACAGATATTTACTTTTTTTTTTTTTTTTTGTAATGTCGCATATCCCTTACAGGACGCTGCAGTCAACATCAGCATTTTCAGCTGCTGTTGATGTACAAGGCAAGATTACGCTCAGTAGTTCGCCATTCCTATCTGAGCGACCGGCTCACATACCCCCGCAAGTAACCAACGTGGCGCGATCTGCTACCGAATCTCGCGCAGCGTTACTCACGAGAATATACTGGATTACGGAGATTGATTGATTGATTGATTGATTAATTGATTGATTGATTGATTGATTGATTGATTGATCTTTATTTTTGAAGGGTTACAAATTGGGCAGCAGACCCGTCTTACATTTGGCCCTTCCAATCACTCATCTTTGGTTTGTCAATATTGCATGATACATTCACATAGGAAAAAAACACAATTGTCAAATGAATGTTTTAAACATAAACAATACATATGACCATGTTATGAGAAACATCCCCCACCCACCACACATCTACCACACACATAACCCCCACCCACACATACACACCCCCAAACCACACACACACCACCAGGCACACATATATTCCCCCACCCACCCACTCATCCCCCACCCACACATATCTCCCCACTCATACATACATCCCCCAACCCACACACACGCACCCACCCACACATCCTCTACCCACCCCAACCACTCAGGGAAACACACATCCCCTAACCAAAAATTCCCCCACCCACACACACATACCCTGCCAAACCACACATCCTGCACCCACCCACATACAAACTCATCCACTCTTCCGCAACCCACACAATCCCCCCATTCCACACACGTATCCCGCACCCACCCACACACACACTAGAAGGCGTAAACTCCTACGCCAGGAGACCGGCATTTACTAAACTATTGAATGATATTTACAACAGAGGATATATAACTCTTGATATGCTGATATCTATATCTATATATATACAGTTATACTAAAATCAACACAAAAACTGAGCAATCGAAGGCCAAGAATTTCGCACAGTCAACATCATAAACCATATTACCAAATGAGAAAAACAAGAAGTAACTCATATATTGTAAGAACAAGAAGTAACGCATATATATTAAGTAAAGTAACGCATATCCAATAAGCAAAAGTAACGCATATCTAATAAATAAAGTAACTCATATATAATAAGTAAAGGGACGCATATATAATAAGTAAAGAAATACATATCTAATAAATAAAGTTTTAAGAAACAGTTAGTTGCATATCCTTTACATGACGTCGCAGTCAACATCAGCATTTGTTGCTGTTGTGATCTCTTGGCAAGTTTACGTTCAGTAGTTTGCCATTGCTTTCTGAACGACAGGCGGAGCAGGCAATAATTAAAGTAACGCTTATATAATATGTACAGCAGCGCATATACAATAAGTAAAGTAACGCATATATAGTAAGTAAAGTTACTCATATATAGTAAGTAAAGTAGCGCATTTGTTGTAAATAAAGTAGCGCATATATATTATGTAAATTAACGCATATTTTGTAAGTAAAGTAAAGCATTTGTAATAAGTAAATTGGAGCATACGGAGCGCATATATAATAATTAATGTGATGCCTATATATTAAGTATAGTAAACACGTATATAATAATTAAAGTAATATATATATATATATATATATATATATATATATATATATATATATATATATATATATATATATATATATATATATATTAAGTAAAGTAACGCATATATAATATGTAAAATAACGCAAATATAGTAAGTAAAATAACGCATATATAATAAGTAAAGTAACGCCTCATTCTACACGTTTTAATGCGTTTCTGGCATATGGTGCTGTGCTCATAATTGTATAGACCAAATGAGTACACCAGAGGTGATGTGGACAATATCTCGTTGGCCGACTTTACTTCCCAGAGTTATAATTAGAAGAACGAAAAGGACAATAAAATTGTAAATTAGTGAACTGCAGAATGAATTTATGAAAGGTAAATTAACAAATAATGCAGTATACACATTCTGAACACCAACGAAGAGATCGGGTAAGACACAGAAAGACCTGTATTTGCACTTTATAGATGGCACCAACGTAATTGCTAACATGAAACATGATAGAAATGTTAAAGTTGATAGGAAATATATAATAATAATAATAATAATAATAATAATAATAATAATAATAATAATAATAATAATAATCTTCTTCTTCCTCTTCTTCTTCTTCTTCTTCAGCGTTCCGAGCCATTGAGGTTCTTTGCTGCAAATACAATCCGTCTCCATTCGTCTCTCTGGTGGACCTTCTCTTGCCAGTCGTTGATTCCAAGTGCTTGTAGGTCTGTATATGTATTATCTCTCCACCGCCTTCTTGGTCTACCTCGGGGTCTACGGTCATTTATTTCCTGAGTGTAAGCGAGTTTTGTTTCCCTATTATCTTCCATTCTTTCTATATGCCCCAGCCATTGTAGTCTATTAGCCTTCATGATACCAGTGATTAGCGGGGACTTAAACAGATCATAAATGTCTTTGTTACTTCTTCTTTTCCACTCTCCACTTTGTGTATCCCTAATGGGTCCAAAGATGCGTCTTAAAATTTTGTTCTCAAAGGTTTGTAACAAGGCTTCGTCTCCTTTCGTTGTACTCCAGGTTTCAGAGCCATACAGCACAACTGGTCTGATCAGTGTTTTGTATATTGTGATTTTGGTGTTACGAGATAGCGCCTTTGATTTTAGTAGATGTTGTAGTGCATAGTATATCTTATTTCCAGAGTTGATTCTAGTTTGTATTTCTTCCATTATGATGTTGGAGCAGTTGAAGATTGTACCCAGGTATTTGTATGTTTCCGTTCTTTTAATGGTCATATTATCTATTTGTATGTGGCCAGAGTTTTTAACCATTCCGTCTCTTGAAATTACCATATATTCTGTCTTATCTTGGTTGATAACCAGCCCCATCTGTTGGGCTTTTTCCTTTAAGTGAGTCAATATTTCCAATGTCTTTTGTTCACTTTGCCCTATAATATCTATATCATCTGCATAACCAAGCAGCTTGGATGTTCCTCCAATATCACATTCCTCCTTTACCTTCCTTACAACTTTCTCTAGAGCCAGATTGAAGAGTAGCGGCGATAGTGCATCACCCTGTTTCAAGCCAGATGTTATTTGGAAGGGGTCTGATTTCCTGCCTTTATATGTTACTATATTATAAGTATCTTCCATGCATAGTCTGGTCATGTTGATTAACTTCCTTGGTATTCCAAATTCCTGCATAGCATTCCATAGACTATTCCTATGGACACTATTATAAGCCTTTTTAAAATCCACAAAAATGTTATGGAGATCTCTTTTATATTCCCAATGTTTCTCGGCTATTTGTCGTAAGATAAATATCTGATCTATTGTTGATCTGTTTTGTCTAAAACCCGCCTGGTAGTCACCTAATATGTCTTCTGAATATGGTTTTAGTCTATTTAATAATACTGCGGATAGTATCTTATAGCTTGTGGACAGTAGTGATATTCCTCTATAATTTCCACATTGGAACTTGTCTCCTTTCTTAAAGATAGGTATCAATAATGACTCTTTCCAGTCATGGGGTAATTCTTCTGTCCTCCAGATTTTTATTATTAGTTCGTATAGCTTTAGATGTAATGCATGGCCACCTGCCTTTATAAATTCAGCAGCAATTCCATCAGTCCCAGTTGCCTTATTATTTTTAAGTCGTGTGATTACATATAGGATTTCTTCAAATGTAGGTTCTTCAATTTGTGGTTCGCATGTTAGAACCTCTTCCTGTGGGAAAATGTTACTTGGAGCTTCACAATTTAGTAATTCAATAAAATATTCTTTCCATGTGTTGCACATTTCCTCATTGGTATTTATCATATTCCCATTTTTGTCTTTTAAACCATATGTGTTTTGTTGGTGCCCTCGTTTCATTGACTTCAGTTCTGTAAAAAAATTTCTGGATTCTTTTATCTGGTGATTAGTTTCCATATCTTTGATTATATTACTCATATATTCTCGCTTCTGCTGTCTGACTATTTTTGTAGCCTCTTTACATTCATTTCCATAATGCTCTTCCTTTTGGATGTTATTGATGTCATTTAACCATACATGTCTGGCATTCTTCTTCCTAATGACTTCTTCTTCACATTTTTATTGAACCATCTGTTCTTTCTATGTGTGGTTAACACACCGAGACATTCTTCTGCGGTAGATTGAATTGTATTCTTGATGTTCAACCAAGTTTGGTCAACGCTTTCCTCCAAAGGGTTTTGCAAAGTTTCAAGTTTACATTTTATTTCATCTGTAAATTTCTCTTTGACTGTAATGTCTTGTAGTTTTTCTCTGTTATATGTTGGGTGTAATCTTTGTAATTTAGTATAGAAAGCTCTCTTAAGTTTTATTTTAAATGTTGCTCCAACGAGGAAGTAGTCACTGTGGCACTCAGCTCCTCTATAACTTCTGACTTGCTGTATGTTTGATGCATTTCTGTTGTTAATTAAAATGTGATCTATTTGATTATAGGTTCTCTTGTCACATGATTTCCAAGTTTGTTTGTGTATATCCTTTCTTTGTAATCTGGTACTGCTAATCTGCAGTCCTTTGGCTTCTGCCAGGTTGATGACTCTCCATCCATTATCATTTGAAGTTGTATGTAGGCTTTCCATACCGGCCACTTTTTTATTAGTTTGCTCTCTACCTATTTTTGCATTGAAGTCTCCCAGCACAATCAGGATGTCCTGTTTGGGGGTTTCTTCTATGACATCTTCCAGATCATTATAAAAGTCTTCTTTAATATCATTTTCTTTCTCTTCAGTAGGTGCGTGTGCATTAATCATCGTTATATTTTTCTATTTACCTTTTATTCGTAATTTACTAATCCTGTCATTAAAAGCTTTAAAGTTTAAAACGTTTCCCCATAAATCTTTTTTGATGACAATACCTGTTCCTAATTCATGTTTATTTTGGGTGTTTCCTCCATATATTATAATCATTCCATTTTGCTCTAATGTACCCTCTCCTGGCCACCTTATTTCTTGAATTGCTGTTATATCCATTTGATATTCAACCAGCACTCGGCCGCTCCAGCTCGATATAGTGTCCGTACATTCCATGTTCCAAATCTCAAAAGTCCTTTAACGTTCCAAGGTCGTTGTCCAGATAAGTCAGTCCGATATCGAGGCTCATGTATTTGTTTCGTAACAAAGAAAGGTTTTTACAAAGGTGGGGATGTTAACCCCACGCTTCAACCCCCAACCTGGAGGACCAGGGTGTTAATAATAATAATAATAATATTAAATAACTATTTTACTGGAAACAAGTCACAGCAATTAACATGAGAAAAAAATTATGAACATATAAAGTATGGAGTAAGAGGCCAACGTGTTTTGCTATCAGATTTCTTGTCTCTGTAAAGCGTAGTGATATTTAGAGATCAAAGACTGAAACAATTGAATAAATTATGGAGTGGGACAGATAGAACTACAAAAATTAGATTTCTAAGAGCACGCATCTTTCCCATTGCAACATACGCTTGTGAGACCTGGACACTTACTAAACAATCTGAACAGCGCATAAATGCCTTTGAATACAAATGTTATAGACGGGTTCTAAGAATATCTTGAATAAAGAAAAGAACAAATGCATCCATACTCCAAGAGCTTAATACTGAAGAAGGTTGGCTATTACAGACGATAAAACAGAGAAAATGTAAATATTTTGGTCACTTGAAACGGTATGAAAGTTTGGAGAGAACAATAATGGAGGGGTATATGCCTAGGAAGAGAGGAAGAGGAAGGCCAAAGAGAACATGGGTGCAAGGTGTGGGGGATGATCTCCAGAATTCATCAAATGTCTAATCGTAACGTGATGAGAAGTTTGTTTATCGGGAAATCTTGCTATAAATCTGTGCACAACCATTTGTGTGTATCGTCCGCTAGTACAAAACACTTATTCAACCAAAAACAATTGTTTCTTCCGTTGATAAAACCATTCTGTTTGGAGTGCAAAGAATTACTCCAGCAGACTACAGCCATACGCTGCATATTGCTTCACGGTGGACTGTGATGTACATTTTTGATGATGTCGTTTATCAAAATTTTTCTACATACAAAGTGTAGTAAAACTTTACAAACACACTGTATCTCTAAAATTACCTTAATATCGTGAGCTTTACAGGCAATCAGCTTGAAGCCTTGAAGAGAGGAAACATCACTACTACTATCAAACTGCAAGAAATCTAGACTACAAAAATATAAATGTATGTTACAATAACCTAATTTCAACAGCTCATCTTCTAATATATATTCCGCGAATTTAACAAACAAACATTATAGTAAACTGCCAGGTGTCGGAGAAGGGTCCAAGAATTATGGTGTGATCTCTGCATTTATACCTGGGCAACCCTAGAAGCATTGGAGACTTACCTGGGGAATCACTCACCCGCCTTTGTTGTTTATGTGTGCTTGAATGTTTATATTTGTCTGGATTTGCAAGTGGCGACGAAAAAGAAAATAGCAAGCGGGTTTTGATAGCTGAGTCTCACCAGTGTTCAGCAGACGTGATGGTGAATCTATCTGGTGTGGAGAATGTTTCTAGGTCATCGTCAGGTAGGGTGAAGGTAAAGATTCTGACATTGATTGGGGGAGGAAAGAGGGGAGGGGATGCGAACTTTATTGGATTTATACATACTAAGACACGGCGTTATGAAGTGAAGTGATTAACTAATTTCTACATTTAGTATTATCACTAAATAAGTACAAAGGCTAGTACTCTTTAACAGTTTGGTGTAAATAACTATATTTTCATATCGTGAATGTGATGTTTAGCGGACACGTTAGCGAATTTGTTAAAATGCTGCGTTGATAATATGAGCATGGTCGAATTGGTTCAAAGTCAGGACTTATCGCCTGCCAAAGTGAAGGAAACATAGGCCACCTATTCCTCCTTGCTCTCAACTCTTTAAAATGGAATGGCCCTCTCACATAACAGACTCATAGCAGGAAATTGTTTTGACGGAATCGTTGATACTAATTTAGATAAGGTACGGTTATTCAGTGCAAACGCTGGCATGAACTACCCAATCTCGGTTTGTGACTTCACATAAACTTCTCCTTGGAAGATTGATGTGGTGTTTCCTCTTTCTTTCAGCGTACATTATATCATAATCGGGACGCAGAGGTGTTTCCAAGGCACCAGGGCCGGGTTATATACTGGCCAAGACCTATTGACGCGTCCTCGTCGAGCGTCCTGGGCAACAGGTCCCTTCGGGGTCCTGGCCAAAGTCAGTAGGATCGCCGATTCCTCCGAAGTCGGAGAGTGTCTGCCTGTATGGCGAGGAACCACCAGTCTGCACACCAATAAGCCAGACATGGGACAACGGATACTCACGCAAACCTCAGGTCCTGTATGACATCACACTGATGTTGGACAACAGGATGCCTTCATCCGACATACAGACTTTGCGTTGGAGCTCAAGCCAACGAACACAAGCAAGCAAGCAAGCATATCATAATCCAGATGCGTGGCTTGTGCAGAGCGTTGCGAATAACCGTTTTTCGAAATGTCTGTTTATCATAAGCCCGATGGCCTGTCTCTAATACTGTCGTGTTTAACTTATTTAGGACATACATACTATGTTTCCGCCGCCCTGACACTGAGTTGAGTGCGAGGAGTGACACTGTGAGCTGTGAATTTCGTGTGGGGTGTTTTTACATCTGTCCGCGGTTGTTTGTGGCGTGAAACACATGTTTAGAAAAATGGCGGCCGGCCGGTCGCTGAACTAACTTGGTTGCCTTTTGCAGTAACGCGTGGATGCTGATTTTCTAGCGACTGCCGCTTCCATAGACGATGAACTGTATTTTTTCGTGGCGGACTTTTGTGTTGGCATTCTGGTAGCTGCATTATACAAAATATACTTATGCGGGCTGTTGGTTTGACGAGACTCCTGTCCGTTCCACTTTTCACATGGGGCAGTTAAGAGCATTTTGTATGCTATCAAATGGCACAGGAACGGAGCATTATGGGGCGACCATTTGCCGGGAAGTTGGAACCGCGACTAACTAATTAGAAAACTCTGAATCTATCTACTGTGTGCTTTTTATCTTCTCCGCTTCCCCGCTACACCTGATGATGATGATGATGATGATGATGATGATGATGATGATGATGATGATGATGATGATGATGATGATGATGAGAAACACATGTAACAGCAGGATTAAAAACAATGGTCGGGCACTTAACTTATATACTAATTCTTTACCTATGTCTGTAGGTAAGGAAAACCACATTATCATTACAATTATAAGTTGACGAGCGAATCAAAAATATAGACTAAAGGAGATATATGATACGAATGTTCATGCCAGCTTCGAGGCTACATAAATTAGCACGATATGGATGTCAGCATGGATGAATGGATAAGGGCGCTCGCTTGTAAATTTCCGGTGTGTTGATGGCGAGGTAACGAGTTCAACCCCTACACCGGTAAGTTGACTAAATGTTGACTTCTCGTCCTTAACTTGGGAACGTAGATTACAAGTAACTCAGAAGTCAGAGTGGTTGGCCTGATGGCGAGGGACACTAGTAATAGGGAAAGCTAATCCACCCTAACAATTCAGTCAAAAACAAGTGTGGACTATGCTCGTATTCAAAACGAGCTAACGATAAATACAGACAATAGGACACATCTAAAACAAGTTATATACGGGTATATGAAAATATATCACAATATGGAACATGTTAACAACAGGGATCGGCTTGACATGAACGTCTGGTCTCTAATTTCATACTACATGGGATAACAGAACGTCTGCATAGTCGGCTTTGGGTGACTCTGTTGGCAGTCGTAAGATTGCTACGCGCCATCTTTAGGGTGTAACTCTACAAGAGATATTAGAACTGCTCAAGACCAAGACAGCCACACCCGAACCAGAAGATGCAAGAATACATACAGAAGAAGAAGCAACAGATGAAGAACGATATCGCTCACCACCAAGATCGAACTGGCGAACACCGAGAAGATTCGAAGGCAACCCAAGACGGAGAAATAGGAGGAGCACCAGGAGATACGACAACTGGTAAAACTCCCTGAAGGAAACATCACCATAAGACGGGGTGGGCACACAACAACTCCAAGCCTCAACAAGTGCGGGACTCTGTCCAGACATGAAATCCCTAACGAGAAAGGAATGAACACAATCAACTTTGGGACGCAGAGGTGTTTCCAAGGCACCAGGGCTGGGTTCTATACTGACCAAGACCTATTGACGCGTTCTCGCCGAGCGTCCTGGGCAACAAGTCCCTTTGGGGTCCTGGCTAACGTGGTAGGATCGTTGATTCCTCCGAAGTCGGAGAGTATTTGCCTGCACGGCGAGGAACCACCAGTCTGCACACCAATAAGCCAGACATGGGACAACGGATACTCACGCAAACCTCAGGTCTTGTATGACATCACACTGATGTTGGACAACAGGATGTCTTCATTCGGCATACAGGACTTCACGCTGGAATTCACAGCCAGCGAACACAAGCAAGCAAGCAAGCACAATCAACCCATCAGAAACCGGGAAGCTGACAACAAGCAGCCCAATGTATGAAAGACAAATTACAAGCTACACTATAAATACCCCAATTATAGCCAAGTCGAAAACTCGAAGGCTGAAAGGGGATATTAGAACCAAATATTGGATTGGATTGGAAAATAAAGAATCCTGTTACACGCCTTTAGACAAATTGGACGCATGGTACTGAACCCATGTTATTATAGGCCAAGCGCACACTATGGGTGATGGGACCAGTATCACAACGGTCGA
>JACEFZ010017898.1:45000-77500 GCA_014155875.1 Cepaea nemoralis
ATAAGGTTGGGTATCCGATCTCACTACACAATAGATAAGGGTGCTGCAAAAGTCTGTTGTCCGTAAAGTCACCTTCATCTTCGTCCCGGGACATGCGGGAGTCGAGGGAAATGAACGAGCTGACAAACTGGCTGGCTCTGCACCCCCTGTAGATGGCCAGCCCATGGATCGTGCCGATGTTATTAACGTCCTTAAAGATTTGGCGAGAACAGAGGATTTTGACGTCAGTGAGTCCACATCGCTGTCCAGGATGAAAGACCTGGGAGTAAGAATCGGCACAGCCAGACGCGAGAGGTACATCGGGAAAACAAAGTGCCTCGTCAACCAACACAGAACTGGCACTATTAGCCACCGGACGCTGATGCATATGCTGGGGGGGGGGGGGGGGGGGAGGATCTGAGCACCTATGGACATGTCCGGAGTGCAACGAAGATACCCCAACTGATAACTGATAACTGATAACGGAGTAGATAAGGGTACGGGTGTGCTTTCACTGAGGCGGATACCATAACCTATGAGACCGACTCCCCTCTCCCTTCCCCTTTCCAATTGCACAATAATAATTTAATTTCGATGAGTATACAAAGGCGCATCATAAGATATCTTATTTGTCTTTGCATTGCTGTTGCACTTTTAGCAGTTGCATCATTGGCGAATACATCGTCGGACGAATTCTCTTGCTGAATTAGTTTGGTTTCTATTTCATTTCCTCTGTTGTTACAAATAGCATGAGGCATTGTGTTGATTCAGTGGGCTGGATATTTTTCATACCTCGATGTGTAGAGGACGATACCGTCGAACAGTTTCGTCAATTTGTTCGTTTAGTCCGCACAGTTAGTTGAATATCGTGGACCATAAAGAAGAAACAATACTAAACTACTACAAGATCTGAACACTGAAGAAAACTGGCGCATAGACAGGGTCATATCTCGAAAACTGGCGCATAGACAGCGTCATATCTCGAAAACTGGCGCATAGACAGGGTCATATCTCGAAAACTGGCGCATAGACAGGGTCATATCTCGAAAACTGGTGCATAGACAGGGTCATATCTCGAAAACTGGCGCATAGACAGGGTCATATCTCGAAAACTGGCACATAGACAGGGTCATATCTCGAAAAGCAAATGCTTTTGCCATAATAAACGTCACATTGGCTTGAAAAGAAGAGCAATGAAGACGTGATTTCTAGAAGAAGAGCCAAGGGTTCACTAGTACGAAGATGGACACAAGACACTGCAGACACCTTGGTCATGAGGCGCGAGAAATGGCAAGAGATTTAGACACTTCACGGCGCTCGGTGATCAGAACTAACTTCTGCAAAGGACACGCTACAGGAAAATGCTGATGCTTAGTGATGCAAAAGTGATGCATAGTGATCAGACATATGTTTATTAGCTTAATATCCTGTCAGGTCTTTGACAGATATGACTGACAGATATGACAATAGACAGTACTGCCGACTGTCTGTTTTAGCGCTCAATGGTGGTCACCAAACTCGACACCCCACAGTCTGCCAGCGGCTTCGGGCGGATGTGCGCAATTGGGAGGGTTCAAGCCTTACCCTCGTGAGAGGAAATGCAATCTAAAGATTAGATCTAAAGATATGTTATAGCATAGCAGACCAGCCCTTAAGCCTTGGTCGGCAACTTGTCTAGGATCTACGTTCCGACAGGCGAACAGTTCGAGCATTGCTTTGCTGATCCGGCAGTTTGTCTTGCTCCAGACGTATTTGTGTTACCTTACCTTTACCTGGAGTAAACTAGGTAGATCGTGATAGGGATCATGCTGCACCGGTCAGTTGAATTAAAATGTTGACTTCGTGTCCTTGACTGCAGGACGTAAATTATAAGTACCTCAGAAGTCGGAGTGGTTTCGCCTGATGGCAAAGTATACTGGTAATAGGGATAGCTAATCCGCAAGCAAAAATCAGCCCAGCGCCCGAGAAGTAATAGCACTGGTATGGTCTAAGCTTGATCAAGCAAGAATCTGCTAGCAAGCATTCCACACTGAAGAAGATTGGTTATACGACAAACAAACCGACTGAAGAAATCAAGATACCGTGAGCATGTGAAAAAACATGCTTGTCTGGAAATGATCATTAAGAAACGAGGTTCGCCTGGAAAATTGAACAGAGAACACCGTAATGCAGATGGAGTCAAGATGTTATAGATAAGCTACACATGACTACAACATGGCAGGGCATTTGTCCTATTACGAAAGACCGTTTGTGGGATAAGTTCCGTATAAGACTAGACACTGAATGATGATGATGGCTGGATCAGATATACTCACTTTAGATCATCACCAGTGCATCGGACGTCATGGACTGTGTTAAGCTCATCCCGGTGTAATCTATAAGAGATGCTTGGGGTATTTATGAAATTATTCGGGTGTGTTCTTAAGTTTATCCTTTACAAATCAACCAGTGAACTAATTTTATTATAACAAAACTACTTCTTGTTGTCCATGACGATGTTTCTAATGTCATGATGTCAAACTGTCCAGCATCTCCATTATGTGTCTCCCTCTGCTTCTCCACCTTTCCAGCTTTCCCGTTGACACGATGTACTCCACATTTACCCTTCTCATGGCATGCTAACAATGTGTGGACTGCTTTTGTTCTGAAGTGAGTAACAAGTTCTCTTTCTCTTTCAGGGTATATTAATTAATTTTGTATCGGTCCACGGTGTTATCGCCAGTCTTCAATAAAACAACATCTCCGCGGCTTCCGCATGAATCCTCACTAGTCTGTCAATTGTCCATGATTCGGTTCTACATAAGCATTTTATGTGATATTCACTGGCACAGGAACGGAGCATAATGGGGACGACCCGTTGCTGTGAAGTTGGAACCGCGACTAACTAACTAACTAAGCATTGACACCATTTCGCTATTAATAACACTTTTCTTGACCAGGGGGTGACAAACGATCAGGTAGAGAATATTCTTTATCTTGTAAATTGATGTCTTTGCTCTGACTATTATATCTTTAACTTCCTTAATACATCTCCCACCTGCTGTTATTAAAATAGTGAACATTTAAAACATTGACTTGTTTGAGACTGCATTTGTTATTGACGAATGTAATTAAAACTTGTATATACGTTTAACAATTATGTATAAAAACAGGCATCGTAGCATCCATTTATTGAAATATAACACGAAACAACGCATATTATAACGTACACAGCACACATAACAACTATAAAGGTCACTTAAATACAAGATTATAATAATTCAGCACACAGATGAGTAAACACGGCTCCAGCAACCACATGTTGCCATTATATGCTGTTGTATCTAAAAACTACGTCATATCTAGAGTTAGATAGAAACGTAGATACGTCAAACTCTATGCTTGCCTACAAATCTACCTGCACGCGCCTGATGTGTGGTGGGAAAGTTCAAAGTGCACGTGGGAACTTCATCACTATTCTCAAGAAATTACGCGGCAGATGTGTTTCAGCATTTACCTACGGAGTTGGCAGAAATATTCGCACCGTGGCATTTATGCGTCATGTAGAAATAACTGCCGAGTCCCATAAACAAGAAACATGTCGGTCCAAATTTAACCCTTCTGTCCAAGATAGATGTTGATTTTAACTCTCATCCCAAGATGTTGTACTTTAATCTTAGTAGTACTTGGTGTTTGTAAAATCTCACTACTCTTTGCATGTGAAACAAATTTGAAAAATGAAGTGCATGATGTCATTAAAAAATACGTTAACAATTCATTAAATTAGTTACAATAGTCACTGCTATTGTCTAACGATGTTTTGGGGAAGCTGGAAAGAACCCAATGAAGTGTTTATTAAAACAGGTGTTGGAAATGTCCACCACGGGCTTCAAGGCATGACTGTATACGTCTCTTCATATTGTCAAATACCTTCTGCAAGTCTCTGTTGTTACCGACCGCCATTCCGAAACACTAGTTCAACTCAAAACATGCTATCTTCTGTTGAGAACACCATTCTGTTCGGAGTGCAAAGAATTACTCCAGCAGACCACAGCCATTCGATGCATATTGCTTCACGGTGGACTGTGAAGCACATTTTTGATGACATCATGTGCTTAATTTTTCAAATTTATTCTACATATAAAGTGTAGTAAGACTTTACAATCACCAGGTATAAACTACTCGATAGAATATTGGTGCATGCAAAGGCAGTTGGTCGGGGCCCTTTTGAGATCGTGTATATACTGCAGAAGAACAGATAAATCATCACAGCTTGGTGAGAATGGTTCTGCAGGAAGTGACCAGTGGATCTGACCGACACTCAGGACTCCAAGGACAGGCCAGACTGACACATAATCAGAGTACTACTGGCACCATTAGCATTATGACTCTTCGCTGGTTGTTGAAGATGAGGACGGAGCATGTATGGTAGTGTCTCTAGTGCTGTAATGTAGGTTCTTAACTCACCTCTTCTCAACGGTTAGCATAGTATGTACCACATCTCAAATTTACCAATCTCCATTTGAAATTCCAATGTATGTTTGTCTTTGTCCAGGGTACCGAAAGTCCACCTAGCCTAATACGGGTACATGGGACATATCTGGAAAGTATCGGCAACCGTTTTGATATTGTCCACATCAAGAGGCTATCACCATATACTAAACACAAAGTAGAATGGACTACACTTGAGTTCAAATCATCAATAGCACCCAAAAAAAGTTAAAATTTAATATCATCATCATATCATATATGATTAGCTTAATGATATCATATCATATCATATATGATTAGCTTAATTTTTTAAAGAGAGAGAGAGAGAGAGAGAGAGAGAGAGAGAGAGAGAGAGAGAGAGAGAGAGAGAGAGAGAGAGAGAGAGAGAGAGAGAGAGAGAGAGAGAGAGAGAGAGATAATGCGTAAACACAACAAAAACGCAGACAACGAAATATCATGTTCTTAAGTTTTCCACTTCCCCTTTATATTGTTTCTCCCAGTGTTTGGTTGAGATGGGCTTTCTAGATATTGTCTTTGTAGTATCATCATGGCCGGCTTCGTGGCTTAGAGGTTAGCGACTTTTCTCCGTAATCTCGTATACTCTCGTGGGTAACGTGATGTCGGTGAGAATCAGCAGTGGTTCGAATCGCTAAGGTAACTTACGGGGTATGTGAGCCGGCCGCTCAGAAAGCAATGGCAAACTACTGAGCGTAATCTTACCAAGAAATCAACATACAGCTGAAAGATGCTGGTGTTGACAGCGATGTCCTGTAAAGGATATGCAAAAAAAAAAAAAAAGTATCATCATAATCACGTACCATGCCGATAAGCTTGGGCAGTAATGTTTCGTCATCTAACACGATCACCTGAGGCGTGGATTAGCTCTGTGATTGTGACTTCGTTATGCTACGTGGCCAAGCCAACCAGATCTTCTCTGAACTTCTCGGCCATCCTGAACTTCTCCGCCTTCCTCTTATTCTTTACTCCCAAATCTTGCCCGTTGTCGTCATGTTCTCCAGTTTATTTCTACTCATAGTCTTTGTGTGGGATGACACTAATGCTATCCCATTGCATATATGTTTCCTGTAGCACTGTGAACTGACACGGGTAACGGATCCCTGATCACGCTATCAGGTGTATCTCGTATAGGGCGCTCGTCTTCTTCTTCTTCTTCTTCTTCTTCTTCTTCTTCTTCTTCTTCTTCTTCTTCTTCTTCTTCTTCTTCTTCTTCTTCTTATTCTTCTTCTTCGTCTTTCAACTCCCAAATGTAGCATGGGTCCTGAAAAAAGTCACGCCAAACCCTTTGCAGACATCTTCATAATTTATTAGACTTTACACCTAAAGTGTTCTCCGGGGATTCGGTATCCAGTTTTATTCCAACAATTCCTAATCACCTCTTACAACATGCAAGAGATTACAGTGTCACTATTCTTTGTTTTCCCTGTGAGCCGTGTTATCACATTATTAGCTATGTATATTTAGAACACTCTGCACGTGACGAATTATAAGGTCAATATCACGCCTTTTATTTCCCATGTAATTCTATGGTACCCATTTTAAGATTGGCCGACATAGAAGCCCAAGTGAATGAAACAAATCCCACTTCGAGAGGATTTCTTCTTCTTCTGCTACGTTCATCCAGAGTTTTTTTTTTCCCGGATGTGATTGCGTTTTGCCTGTTTACAGCAAAAGCTGCGTTCTGGCGCCGTTAGGCCGACACATCCGACTTCTGCGGGCATTTGTTGACCGGGTTAACCATCCCGGGATTTCTTAGGACGTTTTACTCTCACTGTTGTGGTGTTATCCCCTATCCCAGTTCGCCCATATAGAACAGCCAAAGGCATCCTGGTCAGCCCTCAAGGGAAGGCAGGGGCAGACCATGGGCATTCCCCGCCATCCAAGGAGGCTTCCATACTTGCAGAGCCAACACATAGCGCTCTGGTACTGGGCTCACCCAAGGAATCGTCACGTCCTGCACATGGCTGCTTAGCCTCACTTCCGTATATTGGGCCATCCGTTCAGCATAGGCTGTTCTTCCGGAAACCAGAAGAATGCAGTCTGCTGATGACATCCACACAGTGAGCTTTCGATTCGGACTTTCCACGTAATGGATTTGCTATCCAAGCAATATTCCATTTTGTGCCACTAGGACACTTTTCCACCTTTTATGAAGCCCACACAGTGAGCTTTCGATTTGGACTTTCCACATAATGGATTTGCTATCCAAGCAATATTCCATTTCATGCCTCTGGGTCGCTTTTGTAACCGACATACCTGTGGTATGAAGTGTGGCAGTCTGTATACTTCTTCATGCACCTTTAAATGTCAACCTGTATGTAGTTAAAGTAAGCTGCGGTCAACTTGAGCTTGTTGATATCTCCATAGAGCTTGTCCTCAAATGAAGCAGGTGTGGGCCAAAATATCTTTCTCTGTTCTGCGTATGTTGGGCAATCCTGCAGCAAATGTTTTGCTGTCATTTTTCCAGTTCGACAATTACATTCATCGGTATCTCCTATCTTTAGTTTATTGAACAAGTGGTATTTCAGCCTGTTATGTCCTGTGCGGAGTCTGAAGATTGCTACTTGTTCTCTTCGGTCGAGTTTGTAATATGCATCATCCTTCTGGTGGCCTGGATGCTCTGATTCCCATTTGGTTCTATAAGTGCTTTTTATCAACCTCTTTGCCTCATTATAGGTTATGTCTATGTCAGGCTGTGGTAGTCGTCCGCCCTCTTTTGCCAGTCTGTCAGCCTCTTCGTTTCCAGGTATACTGCAATGTGATGGGATCCACTGTATTACAACTTTTTTTGGATTTCTGGCATAGACCATGGAGTGCTGCTCTTAGGTCAGCTAGTTCTGTGCTGTTATTGCTCTTCAGTGTTGAGACAGCTGACTTTGCATCTGTGAAGATAGCTATTTGCTTCTCTTTATTTTCCTCCATCAAGAGCATTTCTGCTGCAGTTTTCAGAGCCTCTACCTCCGCTTTGAAGTTACTTGAAAACTTTCCAGTTGCCACTGAATGTGTTTTTTTCACTCCATTTTTTAAATTAAGGAGAATTCCTCCTCCTCCATTCTCTATTGAATTTTTGGCTGATCCTTCTGTATATGCATGGGTCCAATTGCTGCTTGGGTAATGTTCTTTTATGTAGTTTAGGGTTATTTCTCTTCTTTCGGATTCATGCTGAGTGTTCTTTTTCTCAATACCAGGAATGTTTTTTATCATCTCAGGCAGTTGCTGCTGTCTCCAAGCTGGGAACTTGTGTGCATTGTAAATGGGTTTGACTGTTGATATGTTAAGTATAGGATCTGCCCTAATCTTTCGTTTTGCAGTTTCTACAAAGTTGCTACGCTTCAGTCTTCCCTTTCCAAAACCACTAAACCTTTTATACATAGGGTGGTCTGTCAATCTTCTAAATTTTTCTGCTTGTTGCTGGGCTCTGCTATCTCTTCTATCCTGCATTGATTGTAAACAAGTGATCTTTTCTAGTTCATTAATAGGCGTTGTCTTCAGGCTTCCAGTTATGATTCGCATTCCTTGATTTAGGACTCTACTTATTTTGTTAAAGTTTGACTTAGCTGCTGTTGCCCAAGCTGCAATGCCATATTCCTAGTACTGGCCTCACCCGTCCAGTATATAACTTCTTGAGAACTTTCTCATCTGCTCCCCACGTTGTACCAGCAATCTTATTCATGAGTGTCATTCTTTGCCTTGCTCTTGTTCGATTTTTCTCAACCTGTGTTTTCCATGTTAGGTGACTCCTAGATAGTTTGGATGTTCTTCATGGCGCAATATTTTTCCATTCAATACCAGCTTAGGTTGCTGAGTTTTATTTGAGAGGGAGAACACTGTGCATGTTATTTTCTCCTTACTTATCTTCACTAGCCATGATTTTGACCAGTTCTCTAGCGCTAATAGGGCTTCCTGTATTCTTCTGTTAGCTGTACTAATATATTCTTCAGATGTCCATATGGCTAGGTCATCTGCAATGGATGATGTGCGTACTCTGGCTGGAAAATTTACCGTGATGTCGTTTATATATGCTAGGAATAATGTTGGTGAAAGAACTCCTCCTTGGGGGACACCTTGCTCCAACAGCATCATTTTGCTGGTTTGTCCTTGTACTTTTGTCCTGGCAGTTCTGTTCTCAAGGTAGTGGCTGATCCATTTGTACATTTTCCCACAAACATGCATTTTTTTGCAGTTTTACTTTCAGTCCCTCCTTCCATACTTTATCAAATGCTTTTTCTAAATATATCCAGACCGCTAGTGTGTGTTTTTTCTCTTGGAAGGCATCCTCTATTTCCTGAGCTATATAGGTTATTTGATCATCAGTGGATCTGTACTTTCTGAATCCTGCTTGGTGTGGTGTTAAGAGTTGGTTTTCTTCCATGATGCCCTGTTAGCCTGCCATTGATAATGCGTTCCATTAATTTTCCTACACAGCTAAGTAGACTGATAGGTCGATAGCCATTTGGTTCTTCCAGGTCCTTTTCCTTTCTTTGGGGCTGGTATTAGTATAGATTCCTTCCATGCCTGTGGGACTATTACCCTCTTCCAGCTGTAATTTAGGACTGCTAGTAGTTTATCTTTTGCCTTAGTGCCTAGTCCTATTAGCATTTCATTTGTGATTCCATCCTTTCCTGGTGATTTCTTCTTTTTTAGTGTATTCATTGCCTGTTCCATTTCTTCCATTGTTAGATTTGCCACCATATATTCTGCTGCTGTCTCTGTATAACTATGATGTATCTGTTCATCTTTGATTGCTTTCTTCTGTTCGGTTGTAATATCAATGTGGCTTGCACTGGCATAGTGTTCCATTAGTGCATTTGCTGCCTTTTTTCACTGTAAGCAAGGCATTTCCTTGTTTAATTGTTATTTGTTTGTTTCCATAGTTTGTTTCCATCCCTGTCAAAATTCAGGTTTTCTGTTTTTTCCCTCCAACAATCTCTTGTTGTTTGATTTACTGTTCTGTTATATTTTGCTGAGATGGCTTTGAGAGAGATGTTCGCTTCAGTTGTTTGTTCTCTCTCTCTCTCTCTCTCTCTCTCTCTCTCTCTCTCTCTCTCTCTCTCTCTCTCTCTCTCTCTCTCTCTCTCTCTCTCTCTCTCTCTCTGCGGTCTTCCTGGCATCTTCAACTTTGTCCTCCAAAATTTGTAGTTCTTCAGTCCAGTATGGTTTGTAATTTTTCCTCGCTCCTCTTGGAATAGACTCGGTGGCTGCCTGTATTATTGCTCTGTTTAGACTTTTCACCATTTGCTTCATGTTGCCATATCGTGTATTTATGTTTTCACAATATTTGTCTGTTAGTATGGCAAATCTGTCCCAATCTGCTCGTTTGTAATTCCAGCGGGGCAAAGGCTTTTGCTCCTGTGGAACATACTCCATATTCATTACAAGCTAGATTGGTCTGTGGTCACTACCTGCTAATTGGTCAAGCACATGGCGATCGATTTTGTGGAGGATGTCTCCTGTGCAGAAAGCTAAGTCTGGAGTAGAAGTTTTAATCCATCTTCTGGAGTAGAAGCTCAGTGTGTCATCCGCTTTGTTGAGTAGATGGAGATTTGAGTCTGTTTCCCAGTCCTCCACTTCATTTCCTCTTTTGTCAGTATCTGGGTATTCCCATCTATGTATATAATCAGTGTCTCACCAAAGGCCACTTTCCATCAGCTCTCAAATCGCTAAAGTGTACCCTCTTCTTAAATCTGGTTCATTAGACAATGGTCTCCCGAACAATTACAGACCCATTTCCTTACTATCATCACTATCTAAGCCACTAGAAAAACACATCCATAAAGCAACATTACAGTATTTAGTTCGCAACAAGCTTATTGTAGACAGCCAATCAGGATTTCGACCAAAATATTCTTGCCGTACGGCCCTAACAAACATGATAGAAAATTGGCACCAGAATATAAACAACAACAGTCTATGTGGAACTGTTTATTGATTTCAAGAAAGCATTTGATATGATAGACCATGTTATTTTAATTAAAAACTTGAGACAGTGAAAATTGGCCCTAATGTAGTCACTCTAATATCATCTTTTCTATCAAACAGAAAGCAAGTAGTATCACATAATAAATGTCTGTCTCAAACCACTACCTTCAATATTGGAGTACCGCAAGGCTCTATTCTTGGCCCTCTATTATTTGCCATATATATTAATGATCTACCTTTGCATCTTTCGTCGTCCTGCGATCTATTTGCAGACGACTGTACAGTGTACACAAATGCTGAAAACTGTATTTATTGGAGTCGTCTTTACAACAAGAATTAAATAATGTAGTTAGGTGGAGCTGTTCAAACCGTATGCAAATTAACATCACTAAAACAAAATCAATGTTACTAACAACCAGACAAAGACTTCAAACTCTAAGCTCACACACATCACTTCAACTTCACATCGATAACATGCAAGTAGAAAGTGTAATTGAGCACAAAACATTAGGCCTAATCATTGATAGAAACCTAACCTTTAATTCCCACGTTCAAGCGCTCATTAAACAAACAGCGAAAAAAGTCTACCAACTCGCCAAAATTAAAAACTTCCTTGATGAGGACACAAGGAAACTATTCTATACTTCTCATATACAGACACACTTTGACTACTGCTCTACAATCTGGGACGGTTGTTCTAATTCAAACACCAAGCGACTTTACTCACTCCAGAAACGGGCCATGAGTCTAATTTATAGCAAACATTTATCTGACAATCCTAGCCTGTATAAACGCCTTCAGTTACTACCACTCCGCAAACGCCTGCTTTTCAATAAAGCTAAACTAATTCACAAAATCCTGCATCGGAATGCCCCAAATTACCTTTGGCCATTGTTTAAATATAATGCTAGACACAGTATACGTTTAAATATATTACACATTCCGAAGCCTAGAATTGACTTATACAAAACAAGCTTAACGTACTCTGCAGCTCAGCTGTGGAACAATCTTCCACAAGAAATCAAAGACATTACCAATCCCTATTCATATAATCGCAAATTACTCGAACACTATCTCAGTACGGATTATCTTCCCCCTTAATAATAGAGATAATAATAATAATAATAATAATAATAATAATAATAATAACAAAACCCTAGTATAACAGCCAGTCCCCTTTTGGCAGGCCAGTATTCCACATGGCTAATAACAAGTGTCAGACCATTATCTAATTTTACTGTGTCGTGTAGTTTTGATGTTCGCATTTTGCCCATGCCTTTATAATGCATATCTTTTATATTGTTGCTGTTCTCTGTTAGCCTTGAATGATGTGTGAATGAAATAATGTATGAAAGAGAGTGATAGAAGGGCAGAATGTTAGACGGGCCTGCGTGCCCAATTCTTAATCCTTTGAAAATAAAGTTTGTTCGTTCGTTCGTTCGTTCGTTCGTTCATCTTTCTGATCGGCTATTAAAGTCTCCGACAATAATGTAATTTGTGTCAGTTATTTTTCATGTTTGAGAGTGTAAGATCCTTATCTGCCGGGCTATACAGATTGTAAATTCTTAGTTTCACGTCCTTTATCAATATATCAACACCTATAATTTATGTTTGGTTGTCAGAGATCACAGACACTTCGCTGCAAGGTATTGTATTTCGTGTAAGTATTAGAACTCCTCCTTTGTGTCCTTCGCGGTCGAAACGTGTGGCCTGATATCCCCTGACTGAAAATTTGCGATTGGCGTTGAGGTCAGTCTCTTGAATGCATGCCACATCTATTCTATCTTTATGAAGACGCTGTTTTAGGGAGACTTTCTTGTTATAAACTCCTTCGGCATTCCACTGTAGTATGTTGAGTGTCCGGGGTGTTTGGTCAATAGCTCTTAACCTACTCCTCTGTGCCTTGACTCCACAGCACAGGGGAAGGTGACCACCAGTAGTCATGTGTGGACCCCCTCGAGGCAGGGGGCCCGGCACTATCACCGCCTGATGGGACTTCGCGGGATTAGCACCATAACGATTAATTTTAATTTGTGACATCATGAATTAAGTTACGTTGCACTGCTTTTTCAAGCCTGTGGCTCAGTAATCCGATTTCGACAAGCATTTGTTCGGGGTGCTTTCCCTAGCCTTTGACTGGCCCCAGTCTACCTACAAGGCAGCAGGTTTGTGTGTCACTTGGTCTGGTCCCTCTCCCTTGACTTGTCCGACATGGGTGGCCCTACCAGTAGCTGTGCTACCGTCGGCATAGCTCTTGGGGTCATTGGAACACACAAGCCCCTCTACCTCGTCAAGGTGGACACATGGCAAAGGGATGAGGGGATTTAAACACAATACCATCAAGCCGAAAGGCCAAAGTGCTGGTCGCTGACCAACCGGAGTACTCTATTTGCACGTTAATTAACGGACGAAGGCAATAGCGCTGACTCATTGATAGACCTTTGAACACAGTAAAATATGCATAACTATGTGTGTAGTAGTCTTTGTGTCTTTCTGTTGGATGAAAGCACCTGGCGACACCTGAGCTGAACATCATCAGTTTCGCTGTGTTGCATCTATACAATAAACACTTTAATGTATGCGAAGCGCAGTCATCTGAACCATAATTATTCTGCAGCTTAATAATGTGCTTTCACACATTTATGAAAACATATGGTGTCTAATTGATTCTATACAAGAATACCAGCTATACCTTGAACAGATAATATCAGAATATGCGTCTTCGAAGATATGAAGTTTCAGAACCGGTCGTACACACGTCTCAAGTTTCTGAGATTGATGTGAGGAAGGATCTCTGCAAAATAGTCCCCTAGAATATAGTACGAGAGTAAGTTAATAAGTAAGTCACAAATGGCTGTTTCCTCCGAAGTCGGAGAGTGTCTGCCTGTACGGCGAGGAACCACCAGTCTGCACATCAATAAGCCAGACATGGGACAACGGATACTCACGCAAACCTCAGGTCCTGTATGACATCACACTGATGTTGGACAACAGGATGCCTTCATCCGACATACAGGACTTCACGTTGGAGCTCAAGCCAACGAACACAAGCAAGCAAGCAAACAAATGGCTGTAGAATATTAACTAAATATGATAACAACTTGACACCAGTTTATTTGTATATATACACTGTTCCTTTATTTCTCAACATAATTTCCACCAACATTGATGTATTTATCCCATCATTTTATCAGTCCTCCCAAACCGGCTGCTTATAACTGGGTGCTTTGTTTTCTAAACCACTTTTTCACTTCACATTCAATTTCGGTGTCACTCTCGAAATGTCTCCCGCCAAGATGAGTTTTCAGTAGACTTCCCCTGGCGATTTCCCATAAAGGGGAGCATAGCTGGGTAGAAAAAGTTACGCGGGTGAGTCAATAAGTAGGTCACAAAATTATGTGAGATGGCAGGTTAATGAAAACAAAGCACGCAGTTCTATGCTGCCGGTTTGGGAGGACTGATAAAACGATGGGATAAATGCATCAATGTTGGTGGAGATTATATTGAGAAATAAAGGGACAATGTATGTATACGAATAAACTGGTTTGAAGTTGTTATCATAGTTAGTTATTTTTCTAAAGTCATTTGTAACTCACTTATTAACTTGGGAACGTAAATTACTAGACCCTCAGAATCGGCGTGGGGTCTCCATGATCGCGAGGCACACTGGTAATAGGGAAAACTAATCCACACGCAAAACGTAGACCAGTGTTACTAGAAGTAAGTAGTTCGAGCCCTCACAGGCGCTTGGGGTCACGTGGGTGTGGCAGCTTTATCTCCAGAATCGGTAATAAGTACTAATAATAAACTGTATACTATATGTTAAACTGTACCAGAAATACTATATGTTAATCAATACCAGAAATACTATATATTAAACAGTACTAGAAATATTATATTTTAAACAGTTCTAGAAGTACTATATACTATATGTTAAACAGTACCAGAAATACTATACATTAACCAGTACCAGAAATATTATATATTAAACAGTACCAGAAATACTGTATATTAAACTCATCTCATCTCATCTCATCATGTTCCTCTTGTACCTTGCGGTGTCGAGGTGAAGTATAAACATCTTGAGAGTGCCCTATTATGGGCTTCATATATCTATATTCCCATGGACTCTGCTAGTCTCTCCGTCCAACGTTTACGTGGTCGGCCTCTTCCTGTTTCCATCTGGTCTGTACATCATTGCTTGTTGCGTTATGCTGTTGACTGGTAACCTACTTGCATGGCCAAACCATTTGACTTGCTGCTTTCTAATAAACTCTAGTGCTGCTTTAACCCCCACTTTAGTCCTGATTTCTTCATTTCTGATCTTATCTCTTCTTGATACGTTGAGTATTCTTCTCAGGAACCTCATTTCTGTTGTTGTGATTTTTCTTTTCTCTTTTTCTGTCATTGTCCAGGTTTCGCATTGGTAGCATAGAGTTGGCATGAAGATTGTGTTGTAAAGCGCTTTCTTAGTAGTTATTGATACATGTTTGTTCTTTAGTATTGGTGCCATTTGTCCAATGAGTTGATCTGCCTTATTGCACCTATTTTCGATCTCGTCTTGTGATCTGCCATTTGATGATATTATACTTCCTAGGTACTTGAAACTCTTTACTTGTTTCAAGGGATATTCGTTTAGGTGAATTGTTGTTGTTTGTTCTTCTTTAGTTATAGTCATTACCTCATTAAACATTATCAGAAATACTATGTTAAACTGTATTAGAAATACTATATTGTAAACAGTACCAGAAATACTATATGTTAAACATTATCAAAAATACTATATAATAAATATGATCAGAAATACTATATGTTAAATTATATCAGAAATACTATATGTTAAACAGTATCAGAAATACTATATGTTAAACATTATCAGAAATACTGTATGTTAAACTGTATTAGAAATACTATATGTTAAACAGTATCAAAAATACTATATAATAAATATGATCAGAATTACTATATGTTAAATTGTATCAGAAATACTATATGTTAAACAGTACCAGAAATACTGTATGTTAAACAGTACCAAAAATACTCTATGTTAAACAGCACCAGAAATACTGTATGTTAAACAGTACCAAAAATACTATATGTTAAACAGTACCAGAAATACTATATTGTAAACAGTACCAGAAATACTATATGTTAAACAGTATCAGAAATAATATTTGTTCAGTAGTATTAGTCACGGCGTCTGCCCATGCCAGAGGCTCTTAATTTCTCAGACCCAAGACACTCCATGTCTTACACGGCAAGGTACAATAGGTAGTAATGACAATTTTGACAGAAACAGTATGAAGAACATCTCACACGAGACCTGCAAAAACTAGAGGGGAAATAAAACGATTAAAGTAAGACCTTTGAACGCATGCATATTTGCGGTGACAAATCAAGGATGAAGTCACTGATGCTTTTGAGAGTACTCTTCGATGTATTTGAACATAAGAGTTGCAGAATAATTCTAAGAATGAAATGGACAAAGAAGTATAAAACGTGTGACGTTGTACTAGATCTGAGTATCGAAGATAACTGGCTCCTAAACAGCTGGCGTAGGCGATCATGTCTCTCCACAGATCTCGGTTCTTACTGTTGAGGATCAACCCTGCTGATTATATTCCTCCACGTCAACGCCTCAGTCCATCCAGCATCATTTCTCTTGACCTGCCTCTTTTTTCATTTATTTTTCCAGTTGTCATGATGTTCTCCAATGCCTCTTTTCTCATCACATGACCAAAGAAAGCTGACTGTCTCTTTCTTAAATCTGTAAATAATGTTCTAGTTTCATTAGCCTCTTCCAGACGACAATCATTGTTAGCTACACTGGCTGTCTAAAATATTCGCAAGATTCGTTTCAGGAACCACATTTCCGTCCTTTCAAAGTTCCTCCTAATTTGTTCATGTACGTTAAGATTCACTAGCATACAGCAAAAGTGATTCTATATAACAATTCGGAACTCTCTATTTAACATTCAATGATGGCGTCTTAATACATTATGCCTCCCGTGTGTTGCCAGGGCCCATAAGGGAAGCAAAGAATAGCAACACTGTAGCCTACCACGCATGTCGTAAGAGGCGACTAAAGAGGCTTGATGGTTCCGTCGCCCTGCTACTGAGTGAATGCGTGGCGCGACACTGTGAGCTGTGAGTTTCGTGTAAAATGCTTTTGAATCCGCCCGAGGTTTTTTGGAACGTGACTGCATGTTCAGAGCGATGGCAGATGGCTATGTCCCAGAGTTGACCGGTTTTTGCCTTATGCAGAAATGCGTGGCTGCTGGACTTCTGGTTGACTACCACTGACATCGACGATGAACTGTATTTGATGGACTGTGTAGGTGAACATCTAGGAAACATCCAGATGGGAAAATGACTGCCGATTCCATCAGAGATGACCTATGTGTTTCGTGGGGGACTATTGTGTTGACGTTCTGGCGGCGGCATTATGCACAGTGTATCTGTGCGGGCTGTTGTTTGTCGAGACTCCTGTCTTTTCCACTTTTCACATTGGGCAGTGAGGAGCATTTTGTGCGATAATCACTGGCACAGGAACTGAGCATAATGGGGATGACCCGTTGCCGTGAAGTTGGAACCTCGACTAACTGACTAACTAACTAATATATGTTTGTTTTTTTACAAGTCTAAGGTCTTTTCCATCAATTTGTAGATCTTCAAGCATCCTTATCATATCGACATGTCTCACTTTATCGAAAGCCTTTGTGTACTCAATAAGGCAAAGGTGTAGATCTGTGTTTACTTCTACAGAACCTTCAATTACTGTTCTCAGTATATACACAGCATTTACTGTACCCTTGCCTTCACAAACCCACATTGTTCTTCTCCTATTTCAGATTGTATTTTCTTCCTAACTCTGTGCATGATAATTCTTAGCAAACTCTTCGTGATGTCATTCGTTAAACTAATTGTTCGATGTTGATCACATTCCAAGGCTCCTTCATGATTTCTATGGGATTGCAATAAATACAGAATTACATAATTCATGAGGTATATTTCCAGTATCAAAAATTTTATTCAGCAGCCGACCTCCCTGGCCTAGATTTTAAACGACTTTCTCCGTAATCCCGTTTATCCACGTGGGTTAATGCAGCGCGCGAGAATTGGAAGCGGTTCTCACCGCGTTGGTAACTTACTGGATAAGTGAGGCGGCCGCTCAAAAAGCAATGGCAAACTACTGAGCGTAATCTTGCCAAGAAATCAACTACAGCGTTAAAATGCTGGTGTTGACAGTGATGCCCTGTAAAGGATATGCGACAAAATAGTCTGGCAACTTTATCTATTCCATATTCTTTTAAAGCATTAATTTTTCTAAGCATTAAGGCTACTAGAGGGCTTCAAATGAAATCCTTCATTTTTTTTTTTTTGAGAGGGGGGGGGGGGGGATATATTCTGTAAAAGTTCTTTTTAAAAATGTATCAATTTTTATGTAGTTACTAATGGGTTCAATGCAAGTCCCCCAGTGCCGATAAAGTGCTTGTATTCCTGTAGAAAAACAATTATCTTGGTCACTACTCGGTGTGCCTGAGTAGGTCGTCACAAGTCTGTCACAGAAGTCACGCCGTTTTGAATCTTCCTACTCCACTCATACACTTGCTGGACAGACAGACATCATCACCATACTGGACCTTTATTCGCCGATGAATGTCTATAGGTTTCACCCATTCACTGATCCAAAAAGGCATAACAGAATTCCACTCCTCTTTGGTGCATGTCAAAAGTATGGCGGCACCCTTTGTAAACTCTCCATATAACATCACCGTGTTTGTCTGCACCGTGATATCACGTGCTAAACGCTCTTGACATCCTTAACAACGATGTTAACAGGATACAAGACAATGGCATGGTTATTGTAATTTCTATCACATTTTTAAGGTTCTCATTTGAAGCTCCCTCGTTATATCATAGAATAAATATGTTTATCAAACCATTACCTTTATTATTGGAATACCTTAATGCTATAATACTTGTAATTTTTAAAACAGCACTACACTTTATGTTTTCTAATTGATTGTATGTAATCAGCGTTACTACAGATTAGGTCATTTTATGTATGCCTGACCGTACTAATTAATCTACGAGCACACACACACACACACACACACACACACATATATATATATATATATATATATACACACACACACAAATACCCATCTCTCACTCACATCACTTACGATACACACACACACACACACACACAAAACACACACGTACACACAGACGCAAAATCCACACATAAACATATACAAACAGACAAACAGACTTATATACATGTATACATCAAACATACAGGCAATCAGATAGACACTCATACAATCTGACAGAACGATACACACGCTGACTGCAGGACGGACGAACAAACGAATGGATGTACAGATCTGCATATTCATGGCACATTCACGTCCATATCTATGTAGTAATGTTATTATCATGAAGTCTAACACATTCATCCAGCACAGTATGCCAACGCTGGCGGTAGTGTATGTCCAATTATGTGGGCGTTAAATTCATGAATGATTCATGTACTGTGTGTACAGCAAATTCTTATCAGGCCAGCTTATTAAATGATATATTTGTATTATTAAATAGCTTTAGACTCCTCTCATTTTCCTCCTTCTCCTCTTCCTCCTCCTTCTCCTTCTTCTTCTTCTTCTTCTTCTTCTTCTTCTTCTTCTTCTTCTTCTTCTTCTTCTTCTTCTTCTTCTTCTTCTTCTTCTTCTTCTTCTTCTTCTTCTTCTTCTTCTTCTTCGTCCTAGTTTTGTATAGACCCACAACCACGCATGTAAAACCGCCTGAGATGCAGACCATGTTTGTTTCTATGTTAACTGCTATATCTCTACGATGTCATCTAGCCAGTCTGAGGCCAACCCACTTCCACCCATCCATCATGTGCCATGCCGATAAGCGTGGGCGGTCATATTCCGCCATCTCACTCGATCACCAGAGTCGTGGATCAGCTCTGTGTTCCTGTCTCGACCATGCCACGTGGCCAAGCCATCCATGTATTTACTTCTCGGTCTTCCCCTTGGTCTCTTCCCTTCGATCTTGCCAGTTGTCACCAAGTTCTCCAAGTCATTTCTTCTCATAACATGCCCAAACAATTTTGACTGTCTACGTCTAATGTCTCTAATCAATTTACGATCTTCATTTGTTTCTTTAAACCTTTTAAGTCATGCACAGAATATCTATTCTTCACTTCCCATTTGGAGACGGCATAACACGCTGGCTATCTCATATACATGTTTTTGTTCATTATAGCTGCTGCCTCTGTTGTCATACTATTATGATCATCCTTCATCTTCTTCATTCTCGTTTTCCTTTGTCGTAAGGTAATCACACCTATTTTACACCACAAACACTGGTTGTGTCTGTCCTCTACATGCAGATGTACTTTATATAGACAGATTCCATCCAAGATAACCAGTAATTTTGTTTTTTTCCAGAACAGCAGCCTTGTGGTCTACCCCTTGCGATTTCTAGTTGTTGTGAAATTTTAACGTATACAACTTGCAAACCGGAAATCATATGTATCCCTTTTATCAGAGTAAGTCATGTGATGAGAAGAGAGGCATTGGAGAACATCGCGACGACTGGAAAGATCAAAGGGAAGAGAGGCAGAGGCCGACCAAGAGAAACTGATCCTGGATGGATTGCTACGACGTCATGGGGGAAACACATTTTTCGATGAAAAATCGGCGAAAACCGAAACTGATGGAAACAGAAGGCAACGAAAACGGAGGTTTGACTGTATTATGTTTTGTTTTTTTAAAGTTCCGAAGCAGGAACCTGCTTTCGGTATATAATGTTAGTTATTCGGTAGTCGCGGTTCCAACTTCACGGCAAAGGGTCGCTCTATTATGCTCCGTTCCTATGCCATTGAATATCACACATAATGCTCCTCACTGCCTCATGTGAAAAAGTGGAACAGACAGGAGTCTCTACAAAGCAACAGCCTGCATAGGTACTGTGCATAAAGCTGCTGTCAGAATGCCTATACAAAAGTCCGCCGCGACACATACAGTCCATCGTTGATGGAAGCGGCAGTCAATAGAAAACCAGTAGCCACACATTACTGCACAAGGCAAACTAGTTAAAAATGCCTAAATGCACGAAAGAATGGGTGACCAGTCTTTCCCTACCCCTTCCCCTTACCCTTTCGACATTGTCAGGGTAACGGCATAACCGTTATACCAAAACACGCGATAACATACGTACACATGGTGTAAAACAAATGTAGTCTAGAGGGCTTGAGATAAGGCTGTAGCAGCCCTATAGCCAGCAGTGGTTCAGATTTTATGATAATAAATAAACACACATTTATTGATTGGCACACATAGACATAGGAGGGGGGAGGGGAGAAGTAGAGATTAAGGGAGGCACTAAACAACATAAACATTGAAAGCCGTAGTTACCGACCTAGATTCGAACCTGTCACCTTCAAATGACGACAGCTCCTCGCTGCAGGAGCAAGTATATTTCGACCCCTAAAAAAAGGTGTTCTCATTAGCCAGTTCTATCCTGCACATTATTTCGGGGCAATTGTCAGAAATTCAGATATCTAGGCACATGGATTACACCAGATGAAGATGTATTACTGAGATAAAGAGCAGAATCATCATCATCATCATCATCAAGTGCCGTGTCGGCTGGCGTAGGCGTTCATGACTCTCCATAAATCTCGGTCTTTGGTTTTCTGGATCAACTCTGCTGCTGAGGAGCAGAATAGGACAAGCAAAAACTGCATTCTATCAAATGAAGAACGTTTTGTGCAATAAGTCATTGTTCTTGAAAGTTAGAAAGAATTCTTGCATGTTACATAGGACGAGTTTTAATATACGGCTGCGAATCCTGGACAATTAGCAAACAGGCGAAACATTCCCTATAAGCCTTGGGGATGTGGTTTTATAGAAGAATGCTGACAATAATTGGACAGCCAAAATGAGCAATCAGGATGCTTTAAGGGAAGTTGGGGTTGCAAAGACAACTTATTAAAAATATCAGAAAGAGGCAGTCATCGTTTTTAGTTACGTTATGAGAAGACAAACACTTGGAACATGCCGTGAGCAACCGGAAAGATTTGCAGGAAGAGAGATAGAGGAAGACAGAGGAAGAAGATTATTGACAGTTTTGTGTCATGGCACTGAAGGAGAGTCAACACACGAAATGATAAATGCCGTCGGAGATCGCAATTTGTGGAGAGGCATGATCACCCAACGCTAGCCGGTAAGGCACTGGATGGTGATCATCCACATGCACCCAAAAGTATGGAATATGGGCCGAAATCGTATCTAACCATTGAAGTAGCACCATAGATTTCAGAATTTATATTAAAACATAATAGGTCAAATATAAAACACATCAAACCGTAATGATGTGTTCAATATATTATAGTTCTTTTGCATTTGTTTGCCACCAAATAAAAATTCATATCTCAGTAACCAACTGAGGGAAAATGATGAGATTTAGCATATAACATTATGATTATATCCACCCAACAACAAACAAATTGCTCTTGAGATTGTACAGCAGATTCCAATCTTTGTTCATATGTGGTATATAATTTATGGGTCAGAGATGAAGTGCATATTATGAAATGTATTAGGACCTTATGGCAAGAACCTCGCGCAGTGGAACGGGAGTGTTCAGAGGTGTCGTCAATAATGTGGGTGCTTTCAAGAAACGTGATTGTTTTATAAATGTTACTATTTATCGCTAACATCTGATTGTGTAAACACTTTTGAATGGGATTGAATGTGAAATTGTGTGCACACATCGCTATGAAGTTGTACACATATTTTTTGTCAAGAAGTTGATCGCAGGAAACTGTTTCATACTATTACAAATCCCGAGAAAAGAACACTGCATGCATTAGGTGTGAGTAAACGGCCATTTGGTCGACGGATGCAAGAATCTGGAATGAAACCACCATGCAATAAGCAAACTGTAGGTAGAAAGGCAATTGTAGACATCTTTGACAAGGATATCATAAGGCGAGCTATTATAAAAATGCCAAATACCAAAGAAACAGTGACTGTAAGAAAACTTAGGTTTGGTTGAGAAACAGTTTGTGAAAAATTATAAGGACATTAGGCTTCACGTTTATAAAATACAACGGGGTGTAGAAATATCATTTGCGAACAACCGCATTTAGGAGCCATGAGAAGTAAATACCTACGTGAAATAAGGGAAATGCGCAAAGAAAATCATAACATAGTGTATTTGGATGAAACCTGGGTCAATGCGCACCACACAAGTGGAAAAGAATGGCAATCAGTGGATGGACAGATAAAGCGATATGTGTCCAGTATTACAGGACAGCGTTTGGTCATAGCCCATGCTGGTAGTACTCATAATGGCTTACTACAGGTTGGACTCGTGTTCGTATCAAAGCATACGGACAATAGGGATTATCATAATGAGATGAACGGTAATGTATTTAGATATTGGCTCGAGAATACAGTACTTCCATCCCTAGACCTTGTCTAATTATGGATAATGCATCACACTCCAATGTTGCTTCCGCAGAAGACAAAATACATACTTTCGAACAGAAAGGAAGCAATAAAGATATGGCTCCTAAGGGAAAACATACCATTTCCAGAAACGTATTTTAAGGTAGAACTGTTGTCCCTTGTAAAACACGCCAAAAAGGGAGAAATATCAAATCGACAAGTTGATAGAAGAGCATGGCAATAGGTGTTTGAGACTTCCGCGTACCATTCTCATTTAAACCCTATAGAACTTATGTGGGTTAAAATTTAAGGACAGATGGCAGCTGACAATAATACATTCAAATTGTCTGACGTCAAGATACTAACCCAGTCCGCGTTATTAAATACTGAGGACCATGTGTTGAAAGAGGAAGATGACTGTTGAAGAAAGAATGGATTGGATTTTATGCAACCGAGAGCAGTCATCAACCAACTGGAATAGTCCGACACAAATTAAGATCTGAGCAGATCGCAGACATTAATCCACATGAACACCTAATGGGATATTTTGCTCCAACTATTCAGAAGAATTGCAGACACTGAACATTACAGCATCGGCACAAACAATACAATTTGTCAATGGCAACAGTTTTTATTCCACAGTGATGAATTTTCAGTTCCGCAAGCTCTCCGCTTTGACAAACAACTAGCATTGAAGAAAAAGAACCACACAAAAAAAAACGCTAAACGCATTGAATGCCAACAGAAAAGTAACAGTGTGGTCGAAACTGGCATATTATGGCATACACTAAACGTGAGAACAAACACGTTGTCAAATTAGGAAACAACACACGGACATACGAATCAATCTATAAACTTCAATTAAAAGAGAACCAACATCTAGGCCGTTAAGAAGGAAGCCCACTACAGAGACATTCACAACTACATTCGTCGTGCAAAACAGGTAATCATGTTCCGTCTCTGAACAGTAAACAGCAGAGAAGACAATCTTTCACGAAGACTCAAAGCGGTTCTGTCACCTATGTGCACGAATGAGCAAACTACACAGACAGCTGAAGAGATCCTTAAAATGTGACACATGATGACTAAATTGCGGTATCGTCTCTGGTCACTCCATACGCACAGCTATTTGGAAGCTTTCACGGACTCCATATAAACAGCTAAATGCATCCTAGTAACATAATTCATTGTGAACACATTATTAACCAGTAGCTGAAGAAACAAGAAGGCAATGAAAAATAAGGTAAGAAATATATTCCTTCTACTTTCCTGTCCATTTCCATTTCGATTCCACATTAGTTACCCCATGCCTCTGTATCGTCTCCGTCTTTACTAATATTACACATTGCACCCACTCCCATACGAATCTTAATACGCCTTGTGCCTTCGCTAAAACATCAAAGAAATGTCGCAACTTTCCACGATTTAAGTTGCCTTTGGGCCTATCAAAGACATATTCCTTGGGTGGAGTTTCATAAAGATGCAACAGACAATTAAAACAAAAAGGCAAAAAAAAAAAAAAAAAAAAAAAATTAAAAAAAAAAAAAAAAATACAATAAAATAAAATAAAACTTGATCGTGAATGAGGGCAATCATTTGTAAATGGACTATAACATACTCAGTGTCAAACAAAACGTAGGTTTGGACCAAATATTAATGGATGGCGGAAAATGGGAAGTAGGGGTGTGTCACAGTTTATGACTTAAAAGTTGTTAATATGGTAGCAGACATGTTGTATTATATATCAAATTAAAGTGGGTTGCATTAGGAAAATAATGTATATAAACCAATGGCATATACGGGAAGTAACTTAAAACGATTAATCATCCCATGGCATTTAACAGCTAGGACACATTCAGTATCCAGCCCTAGTCGCCAACAATTAATTGACATGGGAGGTATCCTACTGCCTGGAGGTATTTGTTCCAACAAATCTCTAGCAAATATGAAGTGCTTCTTCTTCTTCGGTTTCTTCTTCTTCTTCTTCTTCTTCTTCTTCTTCTTCTTCTTCTTCTTCTTCTTCTTCTTCTTCTTCTTCTTCTTCTTCTTCTTCTTCTTCTTCTTCTTCTTCTTCTTCTTCTTATATTATTATTATTATTATTATTATTATTATTATTATTAGTATTATTATTATTATTTATTATTATTTCGTCTCTGCAGTACGTTGCGATCAATTCCAGGTATGCTTTTTATGCTATTTAACGTTCAACTGTTCGCTCTTGCCTAATGAATGTGACGATAATGTTTAAGTCCATCTGTCCGGTGTGCGAAATGAACTCTGCACCCGCCTTTAACGCACAGGAAGTGTAAGAGCGAGGGCTCTTAACCTTTCGGTCATAGTGATTTCTTAAATCCCTTTACAAATAGTCTAACCCCAGTATGAGTGGCACCTTACAGTCTTGACAGACCAAAGTATGTGAGTTGGAATTTGGCCAAAATTCCATCACAATGCCTGGGCAGAGCTTCAGAGAACATGTGGTGCCCAAACGACAAGCTCCCTCTCTCGGCCTTGCCTTGTTTGATCCAGAGGAATGGGTAACCAATACGTCTGGAACAAGGTAGGCTGCAGACGCTGGCGGCTCATCGTCAAACCTCCGAGACCTCGCCTCCACGAGCAGGTGGCGAGCGGTGGCCAGACCCTGAAACCTTGGGATGTGACTTAGAGGCGTTCAGCCAAGTCCCGCAGGTAAGGGTAGACACCTGTCAAACGCAAGTGTCTGGACCTTGTAAGCGTGTACTACCGTCAGATTCCCCGCCTGACTCGTGCGGCTCCCTCGACCAACGAGAGTAGGCCCGTCGGAGATATTGCTCGTCTGCTGCGAGCAAATCTCCCTGTCCCCACTGTGCGGATCTCGCAACCAGCGAGAATAGGTCCGCCGGCGATATTGTCGTCTGTTGCTGACAAATCTCCAGGACTGACTAAGTACAGTTATCAGTTATCAGTTATCAGTTGGGGTATCTTCGTTGCACTCCGGACATGTCCATAGGTGCTCAGATCCTCCCCCCAGCATATGCATCAGCGTCCGGTGGCTAATAGTGCCAGTTCTGTGTTGGTTGACTAAGTAAAGAAACGATAACCCCAGTATACGTTGAACATATATCTGAATCTTCACCACATTACAAATACGAGTGCCCTTCGATAGTAAGTGAAGGAGTTACTCTTGCCTTCCGAATTATCGTTCTATTACAGCAGCAACTCCCTGCTAGACAAAGTGGACTGTGCTCACTTGCGATGTTGTACCACGCCCTCTTTCTCACTCTCACTAACAAGAAAAGTAGGTAAAAGACCTGTTTCCCCGCCTTAAGGTGCATTGGACATAAAGTTCTGGACTCAGATTCTATAGACTACTCGACACTGATGGGTGATAACAACAGTACCACGCCGGCCGCTTTCACTTCGCTAGACATTTATGGTACATAGCCAGCTCAGGTCAAGTCAGAAGATTCGAATCCGCCCAGATGCGGATTAAGCCCATGAACATCAGGCCTGCAGACGAGCGGCTAGCCACTGCACTACCATGACTCTCTCTCTCTCTCTTTCTATTCCAATCTCTCTCTCTCTTTCTTTCTCTCTCCTACGCTCTCTCACCCTCTCTCTCCTCTCTCTCTCTCTCTCTCTCGTTCTCCCTCTCTCGCCATCTCTCGCTCTCCACTCGCGCTCTCAATTTCTCTCTCTTTCTCTCTCATTCTCTCTCTTTCTCTCTCTCATTCTCTCTCTTTCTCTCTCTCTTATTCTCCCTATTTCTTCTTTCTCTCTCTCTCTCTCTCTCTCTCTCTCTCTCTCTCTCTCTCTCTTGTTATCGCTCGCTTTCTCTTTTACCTCTATCTTTTTCTCTTTTTTTCTCTCGCCCTTTCTCTCGTTCTCTCTCTCTCTCTCTCTCTCTCTCTCGCTATCGCTCGCTCTCTCTTTAGCTCTCTCTGTCGCATCTTTCTCTAGCTCACTATCGATCGCTTTCTCTCTCTTTCACTCTCTCTGTCTTTCTCTACCTCTCTTTCACTATCCCTGTTATTCTCTCTCCCTCTATATTTCACTCTCTCTCTCTCTCTCTCTCTCTCTCTGGGTTCTCTCTCTGGGTTTATAATGGCCCCTACGTCCCTGCACCACTCCGCCACCCTGTTTACCGACACCTGTAAGTCTTCGCCAGACTGGCTCTGTCTCTGCCCTGTCTGTGCACCAGCACATTATCTGCAAATGTCAAGATTCTACCCACACCAGGTGTCTCAATAGCTGCGATTTTGCTGGTGTAGACATTAAAGAGCACTGGGGACAAGGCAGATCCCTGCGGCAACCCAGGTGTAATAGTACAGGGGTCAGAAGTTCAGGAACCCATGCGGAGTGCAACCTTACGCTCATAAAGGACTGCCGCAACCCATCTAACAAGGCAAGGGCAGACCTCCATGCCCAACAGTGTGATGTATTAACCGATCATATCCAACCCTGTTATACGCATCCTTCAGGTAAAGAGCTACCGCCACTGTCTCCTGTTTATCCTGGAAGCTCTCGTAGACATCAAATGCAAAAGTTGCAGCATTGGCCTAGGTGTCCTTTCACGGCCGGTAGCTCCCGAGTCCTTGGGGAAGCAGATTCCGACTTTCCAAATGTTGCTGGAGCCTGCGTGCTACTATTTTTTCGAGGACTTTGCCATACGTGTTTTGCAGGGTTATGATTCGGTATCCATTAAGTATGGAGTGATCCTTACCTGGCTTTGGGAGGGGGACCAGGTAGCTATGCAGCCAATCTTGGGGTATTTCCGTCGTATTGATGCTTAGGTTGAAACAAAAAAGCCCAGACAAGGCATCGGTTGTGTGGTACTCCTTGGATAACCAGATCGTCAAGGCAGACGTCCCAGGTATTATGTTGAATGGATGTCCTCTTAGTCGAGAGAATAAATTGAAGTTCTTGGGTATCACCTTTGACATGTGTTTGTCTTTTAAGGATCATGGGGAGGCTTTGGTGGTGAAGGCTGGTTGGGGACTTAATGCAATGAGGACTTATGGCAGCAACCGGGGTAGATCAGAGGATACTGTACAGGCTCTTTGAGCAGTTAATAATTTCTGTCATTGAGTATGGTTTGGGGCTGTTGACAGTATCAAAGAGCCAGCTTGAAAGGTTGGAGTGCATACAGAATGCTGCCATGCGGTTATTCCTGGGGTGCACAAAGGGCATACCAATTATATGCATGAGGCATATCCTGGCGCTACCAACAATGACGGATAGGCATAGGGTCCTTCGGGCCAAATGGAACCTGAGAGTTGCCGCAGACAGGGATCACCCGCTGCATGCAGCAATGGATATGGTTAAGTGTCATAGACTAAGACGAGGCAGGTCCTGGATGGCACAGGCAAAACTTTATATAAGTCAGGTGTGTGATCTAGAGACCATCAATCGGTTGAAGTTCCGGAAGACATGACGGACTGGCACAATGTAATAATAACACTGGGTCGTGAGTGCAGAGAATGGGCAAGCGGGCCGCACTGAGTTTGAAGTGCAACAGCTGATCCAGAGCAACACACATCAAGGTGACATAGTCATCTACACTGATGGGTCAGTGGTGAGAAACAGACGTAGTGGCTGGGGCTTTATTGCAAAGGCTAATGGGCGAGTCTTGAAAAAGGAGAGTCTGGCATATGAGACTACGACCTCCAGCATGAGAATGGAGGTGGAGGCAGTAACAGCGGCATTCCGGTGGCTAGAGGAGACTACTGCAACACACGTTGTATTCATTACGGATTCAAAGAGTATGCTTAGCAAGGTGGAGAAAGGAATGTTTCGTGTGGAATGGCTCTCGTCGCTTCAGAGGTCACAGATCGTGAGAATTGTATGGATATTTTGCCCTGGCCATGCGGGTGTACGGGGGAATGAACAGGCTGATAGGCTAGCAGGGAATGCACCTCTTGGTGGAATTTTGCCTATGGACAAGGGGGAGGTGGTCGTGCGCTTGTGGGACCAGGTGGAGAAGGCGGAGGAACAGATTGAGAACCCATATGTGGAAAGAATGAGATTGCGGGAGATCGGCAGGGGTTCTGGAAGAATCTCAAAACTGAGAGGGAAGACCAGGAGAACTTTTAATCAGATAGCGGTGGGAACGATTAGTAGTATGACTCTTCGCTGGCTGTTGAACGAGGGGACGGAGCATAGTATGGGAATGTCCTGAGTGCAGTGATGTCGGTTCTTGACTCAACTCAACTCTCTCTCTCTCTCTCTCTCTCTCTCTCTCTCTCTCTCTCTCTCTCTCTCTCTCTCTCTCTCTCTATTTCTCTCTCTCTCGTTCTCTCTCTGACTATCTCTCGCTCTTCTTTTCGATCTCGCTGTCGCATCTCTCTCACGCCCCATCCTCTCTCTCTCTCTCTCTCTCTCTCTCTCTCTCTCTCTTCTCTCTCTCTTCTTCTCTCTCTCTCTCTCTCTCTCTCTCTCTCTCTCTCTCTCTCTCTCTCTCTCTCTTTCACATCTATGCTATACATTTTGAACTCTTCCAATCCAAAAAGTGACAAACGAAATATGAAGATAAGTACATGATACATTATGTTTCTCTCTGTCTCACTCTCAGTCTGTCCCCCCCCCCCCTCTCTCTCTCTCTCTCTCTCTCTCTCTCTCTCTACATTATGTTTCTCTCTGTCTCACTCTCAGTCTGTCCCCTCCCCTCTCTCTCTCTCTCTCTCTCTCTCTCTCTCTCTCTCTCTCTCTCTCTCTCTCTCTCTCTCTCTCTCTCTCTCTCTCTGGCTTTTGGCTCTGGCATTGTTGATCGTGAACATTTTCCGAACGACGATCTCACTCATGTCATCAATTATTCCCTGTCGCCTGCTCGTCTGCCGGCTGCGGACTACTCGTTTCACTGACTGCTAACTCTCGCAGACACGGGGGGTTCAGGACCTCTACGAGCCTATATTTTTATAGCATGCGAGTGAGTACCGTTTCTAGCACTTTGCTATCGATGCGTTGCTCATGCTACATTTTAGCTTGCGAATATATTGTTTTGGTCAGGTTCCCTCACTTTGAAATTAAGCGTAGTACATATACATGCTACTAATCCTAGTGCACTGGATTGAATTGTTGCGTGTGGTTTAGCTTTCCCTGTTACCAGTGTCCCTCGCCATCAGGCGAACCCATCCTCACTTCTCGGGTACTTGTAAGTCACTACACCAATTTAAGGACGAGAGTCAACATTTTAGTCCAAGTTACCGCTTGCAAATATGAATTTGAACTTCTTCATTAGTCCACTGGAAAAATGGCCAAGTACATTTAAAGGCGATCTCATCTCATTTCATCTCATCTCATCTTGCTCATTTTGTACCTTGCGGTGTCGAGGTGAAGTATAAACAACAGCTAGGTGGGAGGGGGGGGGGGCGTTTATGGGCTTCAAGTATCGAGATTCCCATGAACTCTGGTATTTCAAGGCGATGAACTTAAATATTCTCAACTCTGTGTGGGTGTGTCTTTGGATGAGATCTTCTAACGACTTATGCGTAGAGACAGCCCGCTGTCGATCCTCAAGTGATGCATTGGTGCAGATGCTCGCATTCACTTAGCACATCTTTAATCCTGTCTCTGGAGGAGTTTATGCTACAAGAACATGGAGGAGGCGTGTCTAAAACAAGCCCTAGGGTGGTCCAGTCGATGTTCTAAGTAGATATTTGATACCCACACAGTTGTGCAGCGATCTGTTGTTCACTTCTTTTAAATATGGTAACCATGGAAGCATGTTCTGTCTATAAAGAAATCAACATACGTCATCACGAAGGTTTTTAAACCTGTACCACCTGCCATCTGAAGCGTTCGCTATCCACTCAGCTACCTCGGAGTTGTAACGGGTAAAGTAACGAACCTGAAATTAACACAGCCCTGGCAAAATGAAAAAAAAAATGCATAACACCTGTTCATTATGGAAAGCTTCCAAGTGTGAAATCCTTTGTGTAGAAGGTAGGGGGAAAATCAATACATGCATTTCCCACGAGTGCATTTCTCAACAATCATTTAAATCTATTATGCAGTGAAATATTAAAAACTCTTCGTATCACTATACATAATGAATAACCTGACATATGAGTGGTAATTCTGAAACAGCTGTGGTAAATGGCGAACGCTGTGGTAATTGAAGAACATTGTAACGACTAGGAGATACTGTGGTAAGTGGGGGTTATTGTGATAATTGGGAATACTGTGATGAGCGGACTAAAATATGATACCTGTGGAATAATGTGACAATTGGAAACATTGTGATAATTTGAGAACCGGATATATTGTGACAATTGTGGAAACATTGTGACAACCGGAGAATACTGTGGTGATAGGAAATATTTTGACAACTGGGAAACAATGTTATAACTTGAGAAAATGGTGCCAACTAGAATATTGCGACAACTGGGAAACGTTGTGACAATTGGGGGAAACACTCTGACAATTGGAAAGATTATGGTAATTGGAGCACGTTGTGACAATTTGAAATAATTTCCCAACTGGCGAATAATATAACAACTCGAGAACTGTGTGGATACTCGAAAAGTTGTGTTATTGGGTGGAATATTGTGACAGTTTGAGAAGCGTTCTTCTAAAATATGATACCTGTGGAATAATGTGACAATTGGAAACATTGTGATAATTTGAGAACCGGATATATTGTGACAATTGTGGAAACATTGTGACAACCGGAGAATACTGTGGTGATAGGAAATATTTTGACAACTGGGAAACAATGTTATAACTTGAGAAAATGGTGCCAACTAGAATATTGCGACAACTGGGAAACGTTGTGACAATTGGGGAAACACTCTGACAATTGGAAAGATTATGGTAATTGGAGCACGTTGTGACAATTTGAAATAATTTCCCAACTGGCGAATAATATAACAACTCGAGAACTGTGTGGATACTCGAAAAGTTGTGTTATTGGGTGGAATATTGTGACAGTTTGAGAAGCGTTGTGATATATGTAATACCTTGTGACAATTAGAGAACAATCTGACAACTAAAGAACTCTTTTAAGAAAGAAGAACATTCATAAAACTGCAGACCACGATATAGATACTGTGACCACTGGAAATATTGTGACAACCCGGAATATTGTGACCACCATAAATATTGTGACAATGGAAGAACATGTGACAACTGGAGATATTGAAAGTGTCAGAGTAGAGAACGACATAATGGCAAAGAACACAATTGGCCGTTGAAATTTTCATGAATACTGGATAGTCGTGGTCACCGAGAGACGAGATATTCTGCATCGCCTATCTTTGTAGTAAAGGACTAAAACGGACTTGATTCCACCAAAGCAAGGCAGCTCTGTAATTGCTCAATAGCCGTGTCGACCGCAGTTCATTTCCCAAAATATAAAAATGACAACAAATGATACGATCGAAGAGCAATGAACTACTAGTAGAGCAATAATATGCATAACAATAATTTTTCCCTCAACACAAGAATTTCTAAAGTACGCAATGCAATCCTCGGAAATGGAAGGAAAAACAAGGGAGGCACTGGTTCGGAACATCGTGTGAATAGAATGTTCGTGTATGGCCAATAGGAACTGGGGGAGAAACAGAGAGCCATCCACTAAGGGTGCCAGACAACATGACAGCCGCTACAGAATAGGAAATAAGTGGAAAGAAAACGAAGTGCACAAATGAAAACCGTGAAACAAAAAAAA
>JACEFZ010017898.1:80000-138691 GCA_014155875.1 Cepaea nemoralis
TCTTCTTCTTCTTCTTCTTCTTCTTCTTCTTCTTCTTCTTCTTCTTCTTCTTCTTCTTCTTCTTCTTCTTCTTCTTCTTCTTCTTCTTCTTCTTCTTCTTCTTCTTCTTCTTCTTCTTCTTCTTCGTCTTCTTCTTATTCTTCGTCTTCTTCTTCTTCTTCTTCTTCTTCTTCTTCTTCTTCTTCTTCTTCTTCTTCTTCTTCTTCTTCTTCTTCTTCTTCTTCTTCTTCTTCTTCTTCTTCTTCTTCTTCTTCTTCTTCTTCTTCTTCTTCTTCTTCTTCTTCTTCTTCTTCTTCTTCTTCTTCTTCTTCTTCTTCTTCTTCTTCTTCTTCTTCTTCTTCTTCTTCTTCTTCTTCCTTCTTCTTCTTCTTCTTCTTCTTCTTCTTCTCTTCTTCTTCTTCTTCTTCTTCTTCTTCTTCTTCTTCTTCTTCTTCTTCTTCTTCTTCGTCTCTTTCTTCTTCGTCTTAATGTAAGAGACGACAAAGGAGGTTTCAACTCATTAAAAATAAAAGTTAGTTACATATCGTTTACAGGACGTGTCAGTCAACCCCAGTGTGTATTATCTGTTTGTGATTTCTTGGCAAGTTTACGTTAAATAGTTTGTCATGGCTTTCTGAACGACCGCCACTTATACCTTTGTATGGAAACCAAAGCACGACGGTCTGCTTCCAAATCGCCCGCGGCTGTGTTTCGAACGCGGTATGCGGGATTACGAATTGCATTCGTAACCCCTTCGCCACAGATTCCGTTACCTGGACTCCTTAGGAAAACAAAGAATAGTAACATACTGAAACCTGCCATACATGTCGTAAGAGGCGATGAACGACGGTTGGGCATAAGATTAATTTCCTCACACCGTAGAAGACAAACTTTGTATCAATTCCTCAACCCATACACATGTTTGTCTTCCTAACATTTGGGCTCCAAGCACACATTCACCACTCGTACAAGCAGTGTTATATTTAACAGCCCCTAAAGCTGGTACGTTTTTCTTATCACATTTTCCCAACAAACACAACACCCATAAATTCAATCCATGAAATTCGATACCTGTCTTCACCAGAGCAGCATTGGGTCGGACGCAATGAACTGTCACACGTGTTGCAATAGACCACAGCTGTGCGATAAGCAGCAGTTCGTAAAATATTATCGTGCGGTTTCAGACTGTTAAAACTCTACTTGTTTAATTCATCATCATTATAATTGCCATCAACATCATCAAGATCATCATCAATATCATCATTAACAGCATACGCATTATCATCAGCATCATCAACACCATCACCATCATCAAAATGACTCTCGTCACCATTATCATTACCATCATCATTATCATCATTATCCCCCCCCCCCCCCCCAAATCATGATTAACATTATCGTCAACATTACCATCATCGTCAACATCACCAACATCATTATTATCAACGTCAACAGCATATCATCAAATAGTAGCTTGTATTTCGCTGACCTATCCCCCAATAAGCCAAATGCCCCATCTCTGTATCTCCCATTTGTCAATTATCTATCACATTCCTAATCCATCTTCCAATTCTCCGTTTGCCATCACGTCTCCCTCCTAAAATATCTTTTTTATTTTGTCAGAGTAACCAATCTATTTCAAAATACTCATGTATTGAATGGCTCCTTGCCGTCTTGAGAGACAATAGTTTTAAATTGGAGTTCTACCTCTCCATAGCACAAAGCCTGGGCTGAGTTTATAGACAATGTCAAGACGGCAAGGTGCCAGTCAATTTCGCTGCGTCTAGTAAGGTACATACTTGTCAGCAACTTGCTTGCGACAAGTATTTCAGGACTCCCCTACTTTTGCACCACACGAAATAATAACTCGTGTCATTTGCAAAAGGTACAATTTATTTTGAGCTGATTACAAACAAGCTCCGCGAGCGGAATACTTCATTGACAATAAACATCATGGTACGTTACACCGATGCAATGAAGAGGTGATATAATGATACTATTAATCACTGAATGGAATCTAAAGCCTAACAATCACTATTGTCTATAAACTTATAGTATTCATAAGGAACACGTCTACTCTCCAGTCGTCTCAGTCTCCGTCTGAGCCACGCTTCTAGTTGCGTGTTCAAACACGGACGTTGGATCCTCCGTGCGCTGACGAGTCTTGCGTGCATGGTGTCCCAGAAGCTGGTCAGTTAACTCGAGTAACCTGTACTCCATGGTTACTCGTCGAGGCGGTTAGTTTCCTAGTGTTTTGGGAAACCCTCGCTCACCTGCACTCAACGCCCTCTTGGTTGACACAAGTGTGTCCCGTTGTGAAGCTATTTATAGCTCTGGTGTCTCTCCTGTCTGGTGTCCTTTAATAATCTCTGTCTTAGCTCTATTACTTATATTCTTAACTCTGTAAACTCCTATATAGATCTTTGAACGGACATATGAGCAAAATGAAACAACACAACAACAAAAACACCACCACCAACAACAACAACAACAACAACAACAACAACAACAACAACAACAACAACAAACCCTTAAAACTGAACTATGCAGCAGACGTGTAGTAGCGGTATTTTAAACTGTAGTATTCACCTGACAGTAGATTTGTCACCCGCCAGGGGAAGTCAATAAGTAAGTCACAATTGGCTGTAGAAAAATAACTAAATATGATAAAAACTTGAAACAAGTTTATTTTTATACATACATTGTCTCTTTATTTCTCAACATAATTTACACCAACATTAATGCACTTATCCCATCGTTTTATCAGTCCTCCCGAACCGGCTGCATAAAACTTCTTTCCTCTTAAAAACCCTTTTTGTAATTTTCTTCACATAATGTACCCAAAAACTAAAGATGCTTCCGGTACAAATGGTGACGAAGTGAAGCGTTTATTCTTCCGGGAGACGCTGTTTAGTGTTTTCCTGTGGATTATGTGATGTTATTTCGTATTCGTTTATTGGAAGTGTTCAAAAGAAGCCACGGAAGGCAGGTGGTGGATTAAATTTTGAGGGCAGCCGACAGATATTTGTTGGTTATGGTCTGTCTCAAGTTTCGCGACGGCAGGCAGAGGATCTCTTTCGTGAGACAATGGCTGCGGTCAAACGACCAGTACAGTTACTGCCATAGAGGAAAGCACAGGCAAACTTCTTCTTCTTCAGCGTTCCGAGCCATTGAGGTTCTTTGCTGCAGATACAATCCGTCTCCATTCGATCTCTCTGGTTGACCTTCTCTTGCCAGTCGTTGGTTCCAAGTGCTTGTAGGTCTGTATATATATATTATCTCTCCACCGTCTTCTTGGTCTACCTCGGGGTCTACGGTCATTTATTTCCTGAGTGTAAGCGAGTTTTGTTTCTCCTATTATCTTCCATTCTTTCTATATGCCCCAGCCATTGTAGTCTCTTAGCCTTCATGATACCAGTGATTAGCGGGGACTTAAACAGATCATTAATGTCTTTGTTACTTCTTCTTTCCACTCTCCACTTTATGTTTCCCTAATGGGTCCAAAGATGCGTCTTAAAACTTTGTTCTCAAAGGTTTGTAACAAGGCTTCGTCTCCTTTCGTTGTATTCCAAGTTTCAGAGCCATACAGCACAACTGGTCTGATCAGTGTTTTGTATATTGTTATTTTGGTGTTACGAGATAGCGCATTTGATTTTAGTAGATGTTGTAGTGCATAGTATATCTTATTTCCAGAATTTATTCTAGTTTGCATTTCTTCCCTTATGATGTTGGAGTAGTTGAAGATTGTAACCAGGTATTTGTAAGTTTCCGTTCTTTTAATGGTCATATTATCTATTTGTATGTAGCCAGAGTTTTTAGCCATTCCTTCTCTTGAAATTACCATATATTCTGTCTTATCTTGGTTGATAACCAGCCCCATCTGTTGGGCTTTTTCCTTTAAGTTAGTCAATATTTCCGATGTCTTTTGTTAATTTCCACTATAATATCTATATCATCTACATAACCAAGCAACTTGGATGTTCCTCCAATATCACATTCCTCATTTACCTTCCTTACAACTTTCTCTAGAGCCAGATTGAAGAGTAGCGGCGATAGTGCATCACCCTGTTTCAAGCCAGATGTTATTTGGAAAGGGTCTGATTTCCTGCCTTTATATGTTACTATATTATAAGTATCTTCCATGCATAGTTGCTCACTCGGGGGTTGTTATTATCTACACAGATGGTTCGGTGTCAAGAGGTGAGAGAAGAGGCTGGGGGTTCATAGCCAAAGCTAATGGTCGACGTTTGGTGCAGGAGAGCCTGGCATATGATACCACAACATCCAGCTTAAGAATGGAGGTGGAAGCAGTCACTGTGGCTCTCCGCTGGATGGAGAATACGACACACACACACACACACACATTGTGATTGTAACTGACCCAGAAAGCATGCTGATGAGGGTGAGGACGGGCAGACTTCGTGAGGAGTTGCTTGCATCGCTTCGGAGGTCACGGGTGACAAGCATCGCCTGGATCTTTTATCCGGGGCATGCTGGTGTGCTGGGAAATTAACAGGGGGACAGATTGGCTGGCTCTGCAGAACTTGATGGAGTATTGATACATGACAAGGCAGACGTGGTTGCGGCCTTGTAGGAGCACGTGTACACCTCTGAGGAGCAAATGGATTACCATGGTCTGGTAAGAATGAGACAGCGAGGAGTGAAGAGGGGATCTGGCCAACGCTCAACGCTCAGAGGAAAGGCGAGACGGACATATAATCTGATTGCTGCTGGTACTATTGATGTTGGAACTCTTCGCTGGCTGCTGAGGATAGGACGGAGCGCTTATGGGAATGCCCTGAATGCTGTGATGTCGATTCCTAAATCAATCAATCAGTCAATCATTGCATAGTCTGGTCATGTTGATTAACTTCCTTGGTATTCCAAATTCCTGCATAGCATTCCATAGACTATTCCTATGGACACTATCATAAGCCTTTTTAAAATCGACAAAAATGTTATAGAGATCTCTTTTATATTCCCAATTTTTCTCAGCTATTTGTCGTAAGATAAAAATCTGATCTATTGTTGATCTGTTTTGTCTAAAACCCGTCTGGTAGTCACCTAATATGTCTTCTGAATATGGATTTAGTCTATTTAATAATACTGCGGATAGTATCTTATAGCTTGTGGACAGTAGTGATATTCCTCTATAATTTTCACATTGTCTCCTTTCTTAAAGATAGGTATCAATGGGTATCAATAATGACTCTTTCCAGTCATGGGGTAATTCTTCTGTCCTCCAGATTTTTATTATTAGTTCGTATAGCTTTAGATGTAATGCATGCCACCTGCCTTTATAAATTCAGCAGCAATTCCATCAGCCCCAATTGCTTTATTGGTTTTAAGTTGTGTGATTACATATAGGATTTCTTCAAATGCAGGTTCTTCAATTTGTGGTTCACATATTAGAACCTCTTTCTGTGGGAAAGTGTTACTTAGAGCTTCACAATTTAGTAATTCAACAAAATATTCTTTCCATGTGTTTCATATTTCCTCATTGGTATTTATCATATTCCCATTTTTGTCTTTTAAACCATATGTGTTGTGTTGGTGCCCTCGTTTCATTGACTTCACTTCTTTAAATAACTTTCTGGATTCGTGTTTCTGGTGATTAATTTCCATATCTTTGATTATATTAATCATATATTCTCGCTTCTGCTGTCGAACTATTTTTGTAGCCTCTTTACATTCATTTCTATATTGCTCTTCCTTTTGGATGTTGTTGATGTCATTTAACCATAAATGTCTGGCATTCTTTTTCCTAATGACTGCATCTACACATTTTTTGATTGAACCATCTGTTCTTTCTATGCGTGGTTAACACATCGAGACATTCTTCTGCGGTAGATTGAATTGTATTCTTGATGTTCAACCAAGTTTGGTCAACGCTTTTCCTCCAAAGGGTTTTGCAGAGTTTCAAGTTTACATTTTATTTCACTTGTAAATTTCTCTTTGACTGTAATTTCTTGTAGGTTTTCTCTGTTATATGTTGGGTGTAATCTTTGTAATTTAGTATAGAAAGCTCTCTTAAGTTTTATTTTAAATTTTGCTCCAACGAGGAAGTAGGTCGCTGTGGCACTCAGCTCCTCTATAACTTCTAACTTGTTGTATGTTTGATGCATTTCTGTTGTTAATTAAAATGTGATCTATTTGATTATAGGTTCTCTTGTCACATGATTTCCAAGATTGTTTGTGTATATCCTTTCTTTTTAGTCTGGTACTGCTATTCTGCAGTCCTTTGGCTTCTGCCAGGTTGATTACTCTCCATCCATTATCATTTGAAGTTCCATACCGGCCACTTTTTTTATGAGTTTGCTCTCTACCTATTTTTGCATTGAAGTCTCCCAGCACAATCAGGATGTCCTGTTTGGGGGATTCTTCTATGACATCTTCCAAATCATTATAAAAGTCTTCTTTAACGTCATCTTCTTTCTCTTCAGTAGGTGCAATCATCGTTATATTTTTCCATTCACCTTTTATTCGTAATTTACTAATTCTGTCATTAACAGCTTTAAAGTTTAGAATGTTCCCCCATAAATCTTTTTTTATGACAAAACCTGTGCCTAATTCATGTTTATTGTAGGTGTTTCCTCCATATATTACAATCATTCCATTTTGCTCTCAAGTACCCTCTCCTGGCCACCTTATTTCTTAAATTGCTGTTATGTCCATTTGATATTCAACCAGCTCCCGGGTTAGTTCTTCGGCCGCTCCATCTCGATATAGTGTCCGTACATTCCATGTTCCAAATCTCAAGAGTCCTTTAACGTGCCGAGGTCGTTGTCCAAATAAGTCAGTCCGAATTCGAGGCTTATGTATCTGTTTCTTAACAAAATAGTTTTTACAAAGGTGGGGATGTTAACCCCACGCTTCAACCCCCAACCTGGAGGACCAGGGTGTTTCTCTTTGTCTGTTCTCTACCCTTTGACCTGTCCGGCTTAGGAGGCCCTGCTGGTAGCTACGCTACCGCCGGCATAGCTCTCAGGGTCATTGAGAAACTCAAGCTCCCCCACCACGACAAGGTGGAAACACCATCGGCAAACTACCTCTTTAAAAATGCCTAGTACATTATGATTCGCCTTAAGACTGATCATCGCAAGACAAGGACAGAGACATTAAAAATAGCAACATGGAACGTTAGGACGTTAAACGACGACGAAAAATTAGAGAACATAAAACAAGAAATAGAAAGAGAAAAAATTTATATTTTAGGGATGTGCAAAACGAGATGGACAGGAGCAGGCTTCAAGATAGATGAAGATTTTAAGATTATTTATTCTGGAGGTGAAATGGGAGTGGCAATTATTTTGGACCGGAAAACATCAAATTCTGTTCAAGGATATTGGGCCGTGTCGGGACAGAGTTCTACTAGTTAAATTGAGTGGCAGACCTTTTAGCATAAATGTTATTCAAGTATATGCCCCAACAGGAGAATCCAGTGAAGATAGAGTAGAGGAATTTTATAATGACATAGAGTCTGCCTTAAAGAAATGTAAAAATTCAGAAATAAACATCATAATAGGGGACTTCAATGCAAAAGTAGGAAATCAAGGTGATAGATACACAGTAGGAAACTATGGTTTAGGAGAGAGAAATAAAAGAGGATACAGACTCGTAGAGTGGGCAAAAGAACAGGAAATGATTGTAGGAAATACCTGGTTTAAGCAACACTCTAGAAGATTATGGACATGGAGGAGTCCTGATAGCAGGATCAGAAACCAAACTGACTACATTCCGATTAGCAGAAGATTTAAAAACGCACTAACAATAGCAAAAACAGTTCCCAGTACTGATTGTTATAGTGACCACAGACTACTTACAGGAACTCTGAGGATAAAGTTTAAGAAAGTCAAGTATATAACAAGAAACACTAAATATGATTTGTGTACATTAGAGTAATGACAAGGAAATACAAAACAAATTCAACATAGAAGTACAGAACAGATTTGATATATTGTCTGATCTAGAGATATTATTCCATGATATGGATGATCAATGGGAAATGTTGACGAATTCAATCAGTTTGGCGGCAGAAACAACTATTCCAAAATTAAAGAAGGTGGGTCGTAAGAAATGGATGACAGAAGAAATTTTACACCTAATGGAAACAAGAAGACTCAACAAAAATAATTCTTCCAAATATGAAGAAATTCACAGACAAGTCAGAATATTATGTAAGTATTATGCTTGAGGAAAAGTGCTTAGACATTGAAAAACAACACAACAGTCAAAATACCAAATTAGTGCACAAAAGAATTCAGAAACTTACTAATAAAAGAACACGTACATCATCAGGCTGTCTAAAAACTAAAGATGGCAAAATCATAATAGAATAAGATCAGATTCTACATGTACGGACAGATTATGTGAAAAACCTTTATGAGGATAACAGAGAGGAACAGTATGATATTAGATTCAGTAAATGAAGGACCACTAATTTTGAAGATGGAGGTTCGAAATGTTCTTAAGCATATGAAAGCTGGCAAGGCCCTCTGTGCAGATAACATCACAACAGAAATGATTAAAGCTTTAGAAGAATATGGATTAGATTAAGTCACCAGACTGCTGAACACATTATATGATACTGGAGATATACATTCTGAATTATGTAACTCTGTATTTATTGCAATCCCAAAGAAATAAGGAGCCTTGGAATGTGATCAACATAGAACAATTAGTATAATGAGTCACATCACGAAGATTTTGCTAAGAATTATCATGCAAAGAGTGAGGATGAAAATACAACCTGAAATAGGGGAAGAACAATTTGTGTTTGAAGAAGGAAAGGGTACAGTAAATGCTGTGTATATGCTGCGAACAGTTATTGAACGTGCTATAGAAGTAAACAAGGATATACACTTTTGATTTATTGACTACACAAAGGCTTTTGATAGAGTTAGACATGTCAACATGGTAGATAAGCTTGCAGATCTACAAACTGATGGGAAATTAGACTTATAAAAAAAAATATATTGGAAACAACAAGCTGCCATAAGGATTGATAATGAAGTGGGACAATATCAACCTATTAAGTGAGATGTTAGGCAGGGATGTGTAATGTCTCCAGATCTTTATTTTCCCTATATAGTGAACATATTTTCAGAAATGTAGAAGATATAAATGAATCAGCATTTTAGGACGAAACATCAATAACATTAGATATGCAGATGTTACAGTATTGATTGCAGACAATTCTCAAGATCTACAACAATTAGTAGACGCGGTTGTTGTACACAGTGAGCAGCTGGGGTTGGAATTAAATTGTAAGAAGACACAGGTTATGGTCGCACTAGGAAGAACGAAGTACCACAATGTAATATACAAGTAAATGGGAATATTTTTCAACAAGTGAATCGGTACAATTACCTCGGAACAGTCATAACATCTGATGGGAGATACCTTGAAGAGATTAGAACAAGAATCGCAATGGCGAAAGTAGCCTTTAGCAAGATGAAAAACATTCTGACCAATAAAAAGATGTCAATTGAAACGAGAAAAAGAGTGTTGAGGGGATACATAGAGCCTGTTCTTTTGATGGATGTGAAACTTGGACAATGGGCAGTCAAGCTGAAAAACATCTGATGGCTGCAGAAATGTGGTTTCTGAGGAAAATGCAAAGAATACCATGGACAGACAGAAAAACCAATGACCAAGTACTACATGAGACAAATGAAAATCGTAAATTGATTAGAGAAATTAGACGTAGACAGTCAAATATTTTTGGACATGTTATGAGAAGGAAATGGATTGGAGAACTTAGTGACAACTGGCAAGATCGAAGGGAACAGACCAAGAGGAAGACCGAGAGGAAAATACCTGGATGGCTTGGCCACATGGCATGGACGAGACAGGAACACTGAGCTGATCCACGACGCTGGTGATCGAGTGAAATGGCGAGTCATAACCGCCCACGCTTTCTGGCATGGCACATGATTGATTGATTGAACGTACCCAAAAAGTAATGACTGTCTACGTCTAATTTCTCTAATAATTGTATGCATTTGCTTATTGATTTTTCTATCTCTCCATGGTATTCCACGCATTTTCCTCCGAAATCACATTTCCACTGCCTTTAAATGTGCTTCAGCTTGTTTGCTCCTAGCCCATGTATCACATGCATACAAAAGTACAGGTTCTATGTAACACTTCAACACTCTTTTTTCGTTGCAATTGACATCTTTGTATTGGTAGGTATGTTTTCCATCTTGTAACAGGTTGCCTTGAATATCAAGAAAACTGAAACAATGGTGATATCAAAGGAAATGGTGACACCAACATGTAACAAAGAAATAGTAGGGAAAATTATTAACCAGGTGGATCATTTTAAATACCTGGTCGAATTTATAACATTAGATGGAAGATGTACAACAGAGATTAAGAGCAGAATAGAGCAGGCAAAAGCCGCATTTCAGAAAATGAAGAGTATCTTATGCAATAAGTTACTATCAATGAATGTAAGAAAGAGAGTGCTGAGATGCTATTTAGAACCAGTTTTACTGTATGGCAATGAATCTTGGAATGTAAATGAACAAATTAGGAAGAACTTAGAAGCAACAGAGATGTTGTTCCTGAGGCGAATGTTGCGAATTCCTTGGACTGCCAGAGTAACTAACAACGATTGCCTGAAAGAGGCTAATGAAATTAAAACATTATATGCAACAATAAGAAAGAGACAAACATCTTTCTTTGGTTCTTTGAAGAACATAGTGACAACTGGAAAGATCGAGGGGAAGAGAGGCAGAGGCAAACCAAGAGAAATTATGCTGGATGGATTGAGATGGTGGCATGGAGGAATATCATCAGCAGAGTTGATCCCGAACACCAAAGGCCTAGATCTGTGGAGAGCCATAAACGCCTACGCCAGCTGGCAAGGCACTTGATGATGCTGAAAATGTTACCTTTGCCATAGGAGTCTTGTTCTAATCTGTGTGTGTACTTGTGTGGGAAAACCCACTGCACTTAACACAGAAAACGTTAAGCGATGGAAAGTCACAAACAACTTGACTTAATTGTTGTTTTTAACGATGATGTATGAAATGTTCCTTGTTTATCATAAGGCGCAATGAACAAAACGGCTTCTATCCTGGTTATTTGATTCATTGTAGCGAGAGACCTCCACTATATCATAATCAAGAGAAGATTGTGTTTACCGTCAACAGACTGTGTCAAAGGTTGTGGTTCTTGCATTCATCAGATAATAAATATATTCACTGAACAGTCGGCAGTTTTTTAAGCCAGTGCCATTTCAGAAACTATTCGTGTTTCGCTGGGGTACTGGTTCAACATTTGCTCCCCAGTCGCGGTGGTGTAAAGGTTAAGTCGCTTGCCTACAGAAACAGTGGTCCGAGTTCAGTCACAAGCAGAGACAGGATTACGATATTTTTCTGACCAGCAGAGGTAAATAGCAAATTATCCCTATATCGGGAATAAGGCAGCAACAACAATTAACAGGTTAACAAAAAGGGTCCGGGAGAACAGGAAGCTTACTGCTAAATCAAAAGTACTTGTCTATCAAGCCTGTGTCATAAGTACTCTTCTTTATGGCAGTGAAGCCTAGTCAGCTTACTCACACCAAGAGAAACGTTACGACGACGACGACGACGACAACAACAACAACAACAACAACGACAACAACAACAACGACGACGACAACAACAACAACGACGACGACAACAACAACAACAACAACAACAACGACAACGACAACAACGACGACAACAACAACAACGACGACAACAACAACGACAACAACAACGACAACACCGACAACGACAACAACAACAACAACAACAACAACAACAACAACGACAACGACGACGACGACGACAACAACGACGACAACAACAACAACGACGACAACAACAACGACAACAACAACAACGACAACAACGACAACAACAACAACAACAACAACAACAACGACAACAACAACACCGACAATAACAACAACAACAACAACGACAACAACAACAACGACGACAACAACAACAACAACAACAACGACAACAACGACAACGACAACGACAACAACGACAACAACGACAACAACAACAACGACGACAACAACAACAACAACAACAACGACAACGACGACAACGACGACAAAAACAACGACAACAACAACACTTTATTTTCAAAGGGTTAAGAATTGGGCACGCATTTTGGTCTTACATTCTGCTCTTCTATCACTCTCTTTCATACATTATATCATTCACACATCATACAGCTTTCTTATGCGGTGTCTGCGAAGAATACTTGATATAAGTGGCAAGGCAACATCACAAATACTGAAGTATTGGAAAGATCAGGTTGTGTGACGGTTTGCTCCAAGTTCAGTCTTCTTAGACTTAGATGGATATGGTACATTAGGAGGATGGATGATGGTTGAATACCAACGGACATCGTGTTTGGGGAATTGCAGATGGGTAAGAGATCTCGGGGTCGGCCTCTACTACGATACAAAGGTGTGTGTAAGAGGGACATGATTGATACAGGCATTGATATTACGCACACCTGAGCACGTCGCCACTGAACGTGTTGCATGGAGTGCAAAGATTAGAAATGGAGTAGAGACAGAGGAGACAATGATTGCAATTAGGCTACGCATGAGCGTGTGAGACGTAATGTGGTGCGTGACTGTGGAAAAGACCATGTGTTCACATTCATCCACTGTTGATGAACATTTACAGCGCGAATTATTCTGATTAGTCACATTTGCTACCACCGTGGGTTGTAGTTATTATGCCTTTTTCAAGCACAATGTAACAAACTATCGTCTGTCAAGACGGCAAGTTGCCAATGGTAGGACTATGTGGTCGACCCAGCCTCATAAAAATTGGCACCTGATATCTCAGATGTGTCTTGGAATTGTATGCGGTAAGAAGGCGACGAGGACGGGAACTAGACACCCCAGCGCATAATACCTAGTCTGTGTTGACTTTACACCACAATGGCAGTATCTGCTATAGGACATATTTTTAACCAAGTTATACTTTGGTATGGTATCCCCCTCGAGTGCTGGAGGTCACGGGTTCAAGCCCCGGTGAGGGCCGAGATTTTTTCACGTGGACTTCTAGTAACATTTCTCCTGGTCTCTGGGTAGTGAGATCGGACGCCCGTATGTATTGTTATAAATAAATGTTTTGCATATCCTTTACAGGACATCGCTGTCAACACCAGCATCTTTCAGCTGTATGTTGATTTCTTGGCAAGATTACGCTCAGTAGTTTGCCATTGCTTTCTGAGCGGCCGGCTCACATACCCCGTAAGTTACCGATGCGATTCGAACCACTGCTGATTCTCACCGTCATCACGTTACCTACGAGAGTATACGAGATTACGGAGAGAAGTCGATAACCTCTAAGCCACGAAGCCGGCTATGTATGTATTGTTGCACGCGTAAAATATCCCTTGGCAGTTAGAAATCGGAAAAAAGTAGCCCAACGGCGCTGCCCAGGCAAAATTTCAAGTTAAAGATCTACACAAAGTATTTCAGGAACCTCACAGGTGCTACGGAGTTCGTGCACTGAGCTGAGATTCTCCGGACTCAGGCTTGATTTTGGAGTAGAACGGAGCACTTATGGGTTTCGCCCGTTTCTGTGATGTTGATCCGTCGACTAAACTAACTAACTACACTATGTTGTTACTGCATGGAGGACATATACCTGGTGTCACAATATTGTGGAATCCATGGTATCAGACTAGATGATCCCCAACGCCGTACCTGTCAGACCACATTGAAACTTGTGGCCAGTATCCAGAGATGTATATAAAATTTCAGTAACTTAACGTTCATTAAAGTATTTTGCAAACGTTAACATTTACACCTGTATTATTTCAAGATTTTACATTTATTTGCATACTGTTGTATTTACTCGTGTATGTAAGCTGATAACATTTATTTATATTATGTTGTATTTAATTGTGTATTGCTATAAACTGATTTTTTTTAAATGTTGCATATCCCTTGCAGGAAGTTGCAGTCAACACCAACATTTTTCAGCTGCTGTTGATGTACTAGGCAAGTTTTTACGTTCAGTAGTTTGCCATTGCTTTCTGAACGACCGGCTCCCATACCAACACGTTATAACACAATGCGACACGGTCTGCTGCACAAATCGGTCGCGGCTGCGTTTCGAACGCCTGGTAAGCGGCTCACGAACCGCGTTCGCAAGCCTTTGGCCACGGAGACCGGCGCATAAGCTGATAGCTTTTATTTATATTTTGTTGAATTTAATAGTGTATTAATGTAAGATGAGATGAGATGATTAATGTAAGCTTACAACATATATGTATACTGTATATTGTTATATTTACTCGTGTATGTATGTAATCTTATAACATATACTTATATATTATTGCATTTATTGCGTGTATTACTGCTAGCTGATAACATATATTTGTGTTATGCTGTATTTACTCGTGTCTTGATGCAAGCTTATAACATATATTGCTATGGTGTTGTATATACTAAAATATGAATAAAATTTTGTGGAACTACTGTGACACAGTGAAAATGTATACAATATGCAATAACACAAAGTATTGCAGCTTTACAGAACAGAATTACGAAGTACACAGGACGTTGCGGAGAATATATATATATCCGACAAGTCGACAGTTAGAGCATTGCTTTGCTGATCCGGTAGCTTCTGCAGCTTGTCTTGTTCAACGTGTATTGGTGTTACCTTTTTTCTGAAATAAAATAAACTAGGCAAGCCAAGAGAGTTATCATGCTGCATGGGCAACACATGGTCTCTAAATTCAGCCCGGGCTTTGTGCTATGGAGAGGTATCACTCCAGCACAAACTATCGTTTGTCAAGACGGCAAGGTGTCAATCATTGCAGTCTCCCCGGAGTAACTCAAGCCCATCCCATAGCTTGATAGAGATGAACATGCCTACTACATGAGTCTAGACAAACGCAGTGAAGAAAGCACAATGAAGACCATAAACAAGTTTTCCTTTATATTACATGTCCTCTGATGGACGTCGCGACCAACCCCAGCTATAGGTTGATTTACTATTGGACAATTAAAATGATGTTCTGTACGTGAACGCAGAAAACAAGCTAGAGAGTACTAATATCTAGGCAGTCGGTGTTTTCGAAGAAGGTGGCAGGCTGAAGAGATGAAATAGAAGCGAGAATATAGAAAGCCAGCGACGTCAAATATCAAATAGCACCTATCTTAATGCATGAAAACACGAAGCTGATATATGCTTTATTCGACCCAACGATTTGTTGCAAATGCCAGATGCCGACAGTCCTAGAAACACGCAGGCGTAAAATCAGATCATGTGAGATGAGGTGCAATAAGAAATGCAGCTGGAAAAACAAGAACAGAAAGAGGCCGATGAGAAACTAAGAACAAGTGTTGGGATAACACTGATTGCAGACTTTATAGAACACCAAAGAATTAAATGGATCTGGCAGTGAGCTCGATGGAACAAGATCAAACAGCGTCTAGAGCTTTCTACATGAGAACGTCGACATTCTAGAAGAGAGATGACGACCCTTGAAGAGATGGCTGGATGAAGTAAAAGAGACGCTGAAGAAATGAAATAAAACATTAGTACAAACAACTAGGCATTTGAAAAAGAAACAAAAATGACTTCTACATCTTAACTGCGACGCTTCACAATAAAAGCAGTAGTACAAACGTTAAGGAGAAAACAGAAGAAGAAGTCATAAAACAACTACTTGTAGAAAAAACACAACAGCTGTACCACCTAGCACAGCACATGATGATGATGATAAACCATTTGCATTCTTCTACAGAACGACTTATCAACAATACTGCGATGAATATTCATAAAGCTGGCGATTACTATTTGCTGAAATTGGTGACATTTAGTACATGCCAGCATATAGCAACATAAGTCCCCATGAACTATTCTCTATGCGTGTATAGCATTCCTATGACATACAAGGCAGCTTACATTGCACAGGATACTAAGGCCAAGCCCGGAAAATAACATATAGATTCAATGTATTATTTACGTCGGGATATTCAACATTGCGTTGAAGTCACATGAAGGAATGTGTTGCTTGGTGCCGAGTGAATAAATTACTTGTAACAATCGAGAGCAGAATCGCTAATGAAAATATAATGGTTGAGATAACGAAAACGATCAATAATTTATTACTGCGAACCACACTCAGAGAGGCAGCAGTGGAAGCAATAAATATAGGCGATGTGTACTATGCTTTCGCTAAAAGACATCGCTATAGTACCGGACCTGGCACATTGCCGTCATGACAGACGATAGTCTGTTACACTATGTTTAAAAAATGACTTAATTACTGTCCAATTGCACAAAGTAGAGACGATGTGTTGTTCATACAGTATGATCCCTCTTTAGACTCGCCTAACTCACTCCAGGGGAAAGTTAACCGTAATACAAGAAGACAAGGTGCAAAAGCTGCAAAGCAAACTGTCCGCCTGTCGGAGCTTCGATCCTAGACCAGTTGCCGACCAAGGTTTAGAGTCTGGTCTGCCCTGTCATGACATTTAGTTGTTAGGTTGCATTTCCTCGCACCAGGATAAGGCTTGTACCCTCCCAATTGCCCTCGTCCGCCGAAGTGGTTGGCACAGCGTGGGGTTGTCGGTTTCGGTGAGCGCCGCCCAGCATTTGGCACTGAAAGAAAGCAGGTAGTATCGTCTGCTGTCATAAGGTAGCCCTGTCATATCTGACTAAGACCTGCCTAACACGAAGGTAGAAGTAAGTTAAACTGATCGATATTATATGCTCGGGTGATGTAATTAATGATTGACTGTGTGTTACTCGTGTCCAAAAAGTAAGCGAAATTATATCACACTGTAACCCATCGTAAATGTCGTAAGAGGCAAAAGCAGGAGTGGACTAAAACTGTCTACCTCATCCCATATAAAATGTCACCTGGAAAATCAATCAGTGCAAAGACTGTTTAAACGAGACTTGATTGATACAGTCATTGGTGTTGCATATTAAGAGCAAGTCGCTGCTGATTTTGTTGCATGGAGGGTAAAGATCAGAAATTGAATAAGGACAAAATTGTTGCAGATATGTCAAACACTGAGCGTGTGAGACTTCAGATGGTGCGAGATGGTGGAAATGACCATGTATTCACATGCATCCATTTATGGACAAACATTTATCGCGTGAATTGTTCTGATCGGTCACATTCGCTACCGCCATGGGTTTGAAGCACAGTGTAACAAACTATCGACTGTCAAGATAGCAAGGTGCCAGTATATGATTAGATAGACATGAGAAATAGGCCTAATGTGGAGAAATATTAGGCAAGAGACGCAATGAAGAGAGTTAATCTCCCGGGGATTATACTGGAATCAGTCGGTTGGCATGGAAAACCTAAAACACTGGTGACAACTGGCAAGATTGAGGGGAAAATAACAAGGAGGAGGCAGAGAAGTTAATATCTAAATGGCTTGGCCACATGACATGGTCGAGACAAGAACTGTGAGTTGGCGAAACATGACCGCCAACGCTTATCGGCATGGCACATGATGATGATAAAAAACACTAAGAAGCTGTAAACCCAAAGGGCAGATACGAATTGGCTGTGCTGATTCATCAACTGTTTCCACGCTGATATGCTTCTTTGCAGATGTGAAGTTGCCATTCCGGTCTTGCACACCCCGTTGGTATGTAAGCTTGGAGAGGGAAATAGAGGGCTGCAACACAGTATTCTTGGGGATGGTACTTTGTTACTGGACAGGGAGAAATATCTCAAACCCAGCATCAGTCCAAGAGATGCAAATTCTTGTAAAGCCCAAAACGACCTGAACACGATACATCGGACTTAAGAGTTACAAGTCAATCTTCTAGAACAGTGGCTTTCAACCGGTGGGGAATTCCCCCCCCCCCCCCCCCATGGGGGAATTTTAGGGTTTTCGAGGGGAATTAAGATTATTTCAAGATCGCGTTAATACACGAACCGATTACTTGATATTGTTTTTCCCTCCATACTGTACGGTTCTATTCTTCTCGCCCTTCTGAAATTCGTTGTATCACGTAAGTAGACCCGCAAATCATGTTTTATGTAGACGTCTAGACTTGTTCTAGTATGTGTTAATAAATTTATCTTCCATTTTTACGTATATTGTGTTGTGGCGGTGGGAGGTGAGATTTATAGGGAGGAAATACGAAAGAGTGGGGTGGGGATGGCATTCTAAACATATGGTAAAAGGGTGCATGGGCCAAAAAAGGTTGACAGCCACTGTTCTAGAAGAATAACCTATCAACAATCTAACCACCGCTGGCAGACATAAGTATATGGCGAGCTTAAGGAACATGACAATATGAAATAATATAAGTAACGACACATTCATAAACTCATTCAGCGCCACTGGATAATATATTTTCAAATGTGACCCACTTATTTGAACAGAGGACGGTATATCGTCATATTAGGGTCATAGTTTTATTTGATTATTGTTGTATATCTTCCCCAATTTCAGTGATCAGTGAACGGAAATTTACATTATAAATCTTATTCATTTGATCGTGGGCCATGTCTGGTACAAACCCACTTTTCGTTTGGCACTGAATCGGGTAGCATATCACATGGTAGGCAGAAGTGGAGAGTCATGATCGCCACAGCCTGTCCGTGATCAGACAACTAAAAGGGACGCAGAGGTGTTTCCAAGGCACCAGGGCCAGGTTCTATACTGGCCAAGACCTACTAGCACGTCCTAGTCGAGCGTCCTAGGCAACATGTCCCTTCCGGGTCCTGGCTAACGTAGTAGGATCGCTGATTCTTCCGAAGTCGGAGAGTGTCTGTCTGCACGGCGAGGAACACTAGTCTGCACACCAATAATCCAGACATGGGACAACGGATACCCACGCAAACCTCAGGCCTGGTATGACATCACACTGATTGATTGGCTAAGGAAGGAGCAAAAGAAGAACAACCTTATGTGCGCATTACATACCACCAAAACAAAAGAATGATCAAATCAGTCAGAAGGCCACCAAACCTTATTCAAGACGACTACCACGTTATGGACAGACCAGAACAAGTCATTCTTCTGCACCCCAGAACAGGCCACAATAGATTACGCAACCACATGTATACAAAATTCAAGATTGGTGACTCAGCCATGTGCACATGTGGTTTGGCGTCGCAGGCAGCAGAGCACATACTCCAGGATTGCCCAAACTACAACATATCCAGGCGAACCTTCTGGCCTAGAGAGACAACAGTGGAAGATAAACTCTATGGACCGCTGAGTGAACTAAAAAAGACTGTTAGATTCATACAAGAGACAACATTGCAGTTATAAACATATTTAAGGCGAACGAAAGAAGAAGAAGAAGAAGAAGAAGAAGAAGAAGAAGAAGAAGAAGAAGAAGAAGAAGAAGAAGAAGAAGAAGAAGAAGAAGAAGAAGAACATCACACTGATGTTGGACAATAGGATGTCTTCATCCGACGTACAGGACTTCACGATGGAGTTCACAGCCAGCGAACACAAGCAAGCAAGCAAGACAACTAAAAAACCAGAGGAAGAAAATTCACAGGATATCTCTTAAAAGGATAGCAATAACAGCGATAGGAATTTCAATCAATAGTATGTTCCGTGAAGCAACACCCAGAAGAAATTGCAGTGGGGGAGATATGACAACTGATCAATAAAGTGAACCGGCAACACTTAACATGATCGCAAAGGAAGCTATAAGAACAGCGTGCAATCGTATTCCCGGCAATTACCTCCAAAATAGAGTATGCTGGTTTTTATTAGGTATTGGCTCATAGAAAGGAGCCCAGAACATCGAGGGTAAGTAGCTCATAAACTGCGTCATATCTCGGAAACTGAAATAGAATGGCTATATTAAATGTCACGGGGGTTTGGAGAAGAACAGTCATGGGAGGCATGGGGAAGGAGACAGCGGTCCACTAGCACGATGCTGGATACAGGACATGGTAGATATTTCGGATATGAGGGGCATGAGGCAGGAGAACTGGCAGGGATTGAGTCTTTTCGGCAGGTCATGATGAGAGTGACCTTCTGCAAATGAATATAAATATACAAGGTGTTTGTAAAGTCTCACTACACTTTGTAGAACAAGTTTGAAAAATGAAGTGCATGACGTAATTAAAAAATTGTACTTTACATTCCATCGTGAAGCAGTATGCAGCGAATGGTTGTATATTCGAGTAATTCTATGGGGTTTCATGATGGGACATGTTTACAAACATAATGTACACACAATTGAGGACCGAAAGAACCAATCAGAATTACCATTCAAGAAATAACAAAAGACACGTTGCAGAAGGTATTATATATGCCAAAGCTGGATAAGGATTTTATCATCTCTGTTGTTATCTTGTTAGGACCTGCAGCCTTTCCTTCTTTCTTTTTAATAGCCTTTTCTACTTCATCCGTTAGTATTTTTGGTCCATCTTGAGTATTATACAATGTTGGTCTATTGACCCTGTTGTCCCAGAATAAATCTTCTGTGTACTCTGTCCATCTGTTTATTATGTCAGTGTTATTAATTATAATTTCTCCATTTTTTCCTCTGATACAATCGTTTCCTGTTATATTATTTTTCTTCTTTGTAAATCTGTTTATATGTTCATGTAATTCTTTCGAGTTGTGTTTTATTTCCAGATTCTCTATTACTGTATACTCTGGAGTGTTCTTAGCTTTCTTTCTTTGAGACATTTTACTCAAGATTTCATCTGTTATCCATAATTGTTTTTTCTTATTAATCTTCACTGGCAAGGTGGTATTTGCAATCTGAATATTGGGTTTTACACTTTCCCATTTTGTATTAATTTTATCCTGGGGATTTTCACGTCGATATTGTTCCATATTTTCAATGATTAGCACATTATATCTATTTTTGACTTCAAGTAGGTATCATTCATTCATTCATTCAGTAGCATGTCCTTTGCAGAACCTCGCTCCCATAACAACCTTCCGGAAAGCTTCTCGATCACAAGCAAGATGTCCCGCGTCTGATACACCCATCTGGAGATCATCCGCCACATCCTGCACCCATCTTCTCTTTGGCCTTCCTCTTCCTCTCTTCCCAGGCATATACCCTTCCATTATTGTTCTCTCCAAACCTTCGTGACGTTTCAAGTGACCAAAATACTTCAATTTTCTTTGTTTTATCGTCTTTAATAGCCATCCCTCCTCAATATTCAACTCTTGAAGTATGGATGCATTTGTTCTTTTCTTTACCCAAGATATTCTTAGAACTCGTCTATAACATTTATATTCAAAGGCGTTTATGCGCTGTTCAGCTTGTTTAGTAAGTGTCCATGTCTCACAGGCGTATGTTGCAATGGGAAAGATGCATGCTCTTAAAAATCTAATTTTTGTAGTTCTGTCTGTCCCACTCCATAATTTATTCATCTGTTTTAGTCTTTGAAGAGCAATGGATAGTCGCCGTTTAATTTCTTTCATTGTGTCACCGTTATTGGTAATCAATGACCCAAGATATTCAAAATTTTCCACCACCTCCAATTTTCCCCCATTAATGTATATTTCTTTCTCCATAGTAGTTTTATCTGTATGCATTATCTTTGTTTTTGCTATGTTAAGATATAAGTTGTGATTTTCACTATTCAATTGGGTTGAGGCTATTAGGTTTTCTATGCCATTCTGTGTTGTGGATAGTAATACTGTATCATCAGCATATCGAATCTCTGGTATGTCATGACCGCCGATATTTAGGGCATCATATAGCTCCCTGTTTATATCATCTCTTACATTTCTCATTATATTTTCGGCGTACAGGTTAAACAAATAGGGTGACAGCACGCAGCCCTGACGGACTCCTTGCTTGATGTCAAACCAATCTGATGCCTCGCCATCTATTCTAACTGCTGCTTGTTGGTCTAGATAGAGCATTTTTATGAGTTGTACTACATGTGATGGAAAGCCCATAGTCCTCATGATTTCCCAAAGTTTCTGATGCTGTACACAGTCAAATGCCTTTGAATAATCCACAAAACATGAGTATAGGTTTACATTAAATTCTCTGCACTTCTCTATTATTAAACGCATGTTGAATATGTGATCTCTTGTTCCTCTTCCTTGTCTAAATCCAGCTTGAACTACGTTAATCTCTTCTTCCATTTTCTTACGAAGTCTTGCCATTATGACTTTTAGTAGGATTTTACTTGCATGACTGATCAGGGCAACAGTTCTATAGTTGGTGCATAATTTCAGGTTGCCCTTTTTTGGTATTGGAATGAAGATAGTTCTCTTCCAATCTTTTGGCCATATACCATATTTCCAAATCTTTGTACATAATGCATGATATATGTGTATGCTTTCTTCTCCTCCCGCTTTAATTAGTTCAGCTGGTATCTCATCACATCCAGGAGATTTACCATTCTTCAGGTGCTTTATAGCCCAAGCAATTTCATCTAATGAGGGTTCAGGTTCTGTCTCTGCTGTCGTTGGCTCATGTATCTCATTCATATCCTCACTGTCACTCATATCATACATTCCACTGCAGTACTCCTGCCATCTTTCTAGAATTTGTCTAGATTCTGTTAAGGTATTTCCCATCTTGTCACAGATAACATTCAATTGAGGTTGAACATTTCTTGTCAATAACTTCATTTCTTTGAACATTTCATAATCTCTTCCAGCCTTATGATATTGCTCTATTCTGGTACAGCAATCTTGTATATATTGATTTTTGTCCTTTCTTGTGTTCTTTCTTATTTCTCGAGTTAAAGATTTATACTTCATCCTGTGGTTAATTGATTCATCTCCTTTCTGTTTCAGCTCCCTTCGTTGTTTTATTAATTCTAACGTGTCTAATGTAATCCATGGCTTAAGTTGCTTTTTCTTGGTCGGAATTAGATCTTTGGCTGCATTTATCAAGATATCTCTAGCTTGTACTGCCAGTTCATCAGGTGTCATTTCTTCTTGTACAGACATCAAGACCCCAAAGCGATTCCTAACTTCTATGTTGTATGCGTCTGGTATGTTTGTGAGATCAAAACGAAGTGGCCTTGGTCCTCGGGTAAGCTTTTTGAGTTTTAATTTCAGATCTGCTTCTAATAACTGATGATCTGTATCACAGTCTGCACTTCGTAGGGTTTTTGCAGATGTTATGCTTGATCTCCATCTTCTATGTATTAAAATATAATCTATCTGATTTTTGGTAAAACTGTCTGGAGACTTCCATGTGAAGAGTCTTCTTGGATGTTGTTTAAAAAGTGTGTTGACTATCGTTAACTCATTTTCTGTGCAAAATTCAATTAATTTGTCACCTGCATCATTTCTATTTCCTAATCCAAATTTTCCTAAAACGTGTCTCTCATTTTCAGCTCTTCCTGCACCTACTTTTGCATTAAAATCTCCCATTATTATTGCTATATCATTATGACCAATCTTATTTAATGTGTCTTGTAGTGTGTTGTAAAAATCTTCAATTTCGTCCTCCTCTGCAGTTGAAGTAGGTGCATATATCTGTATGAGAGTTGTGTTTTTTGGACGGCCTTTAAGTCTAATAGTGAGGATTCTATCACTAACTGGATTATATCCCATTAAAGTTTTTGCAGTTGTCTTGTCTAAACAAAATGCCACTCCACTCTGGCCTCCGACATCTCTACCAGAATAAATGAAAATACTTCCATTTTCAGTCGTAAAATGTCCCTTGCCGCTCCAGCGATGTTCACTAATTCCTAAAATTTGAATGTTTAACCTCTCAATCTCATCACACACTACTTTAAGCTTTCCCTCATACAAACTTCTCACATTCCACGTTGCCATTCTCACTCTGTTTCTTAGTCTGACACAGGGGATTTCCTTGGTAACACAGTCAGGATTAACTCCGTCATCACGATTACTAGTACTGGTCCCTGCGTCACACTCTTCCCCAGTGTTATCTGATCTGCCTGGCCTGGGGGTCTCGCCACCAGATCTCTTTCTTATTATGTTTTCTTTCATGGTTGTTATGGTTTCTTGGCAAGTTTTGCAGAAGGTAGTTTGCCATTGCTTTCCTTCTGGGCAGTGACTGTACTAGTCGGTGGCCATAGCCATTGTCTCTACTGATGAGATCATCTGCCTATCGCCGCAGAGTGCAAGACCATAACCAACAACAATCTGTCGGCTGCTCTCACATTCTATCCACCACCTGCTTCCATGGCTTCACGTAACCCTGATCGGGGGGGGGGGGGGCTAAATGGGTACTCCACCTTGCCCAAGGGTGTCCCGTAGACTAACGGAGGAAAGGAGGCGTCTTACATCTCCTTTGATAGGGGATACCCCTACCCCGCTAACCGCCAAGTAGGTATAGTTGACTTATTTCTGGTTGTTTCAATGCCGATATATCTACTTGAGGTGTCTTCGATTTCCTTATTCCTGGGTTTTTAAGTTTTATTTCTAATTTTAAAAAAAAACAGGATTATGGACAGAGTTGATATCAGCACCAGGGTATGTTTTGGCATTTTTAACATTGTTTTTACATCTATTTCTAATCATAATGTAGTCAGTTTGGTTTCTTGTTCTATCTCCGGGGCTTTTCCACGTATACAGTTTCCTAGAGTTATGTTGGAAAAATGTGTTGCAAACAATAAGATTGTTTTCTTCACAGAACTGTATCAGCCGGTCTCCTCTGTCGTTTCTGTTTCCCATACCAAATTCCCCTATTATCTGCTTATCTACTGGGGAGGAGCGGCTGGCCGAGTGGCTAGAATGCCGGACTCCCATTCGGGAGGCCCGGGTTCGATCCCTCGGTAAGGTGTGGGATTCTTTTCTGTCGGGGGCAAAAAGAGAATCCTAACCTGCACAGTTCGCGGCGACTGCACTAGCCAGGCGGCCTTAATTGCTCAGGCTCAAAGACCCCCCTGCCATACACCGCAAGGCAGTAAATGACAGTGACAGTTATCTGCTTATATTTATTTTTTCCAACTTTTGCGTTCATGTCTCCCATGACAATTAGGACCTCTGATGATTTTACAACTTTTAGTGTTTGTTGTAGGTCTTCATAGTATTCTTCTAGCTGTTCATCACTATAATCAGTTGTTGGAGCATATGTCTGAAGAATTACTATGTTGAACGGTCTTGCCTTAATTTTGAGAAGTATCATCCTATCTTTATGAGTCCAGAATCCACTAATATTTTTCTCTAAATCTAGTTTTACTAAAATTCCTACTCCTCTCTCGTGATGATCTCCTCCTGAATTAATGAATACGTAATCTTCTCTCCTTATATAACTTGTATCTGTCCATCTTGTTTCAGATACGCCTAAGATATCTAAATTCATGTTTTTTGCTTCTGCAATAAGGTTATCAAACTTCCCTGCTTGATATAAGGTGCGTACGTTCCACGTACCAATTCTCAGACTTCTCCTTCTACTTTTCAGGTAGGTATTGTCAGAATGCACCCTTTCAAAGAAGTTTGGGATGCATTCGTCATTATGCACTTCCTTATTCAGTATAGGAGTTGTCTCTTCCCTGTGAATATTTACAACAGGCTCATCTCCAGGGGCCAAGAATTACCCGTATCGCTTTTTTCTTGTTGTTGAATTACCATTGCTGTGTTTGGGATATTACATGGTGAGGTCCCAATCTCTTCCACGATGGCCAGCCATGTTCACTATCGTGTCCTGAACACGCCTCATGTGTGCCACACACTCTGCTGTTTCGCTTTCGAAGCCGTTGATCTATTTAGATTCATCCGCCTTCTCCACCGTCCCAAACTTTGTGCACTAGGGACCTGACATTCCCTTAGTAGGATATTACCCCTACTTCACTCATGTAGTTTAGCCAGTCAGCCAAGACTGTTGCCTGTGGTGTGGCCACCGCCGTACACAAGCGGTATTCGTGGAGCCAAACATGAGCTAGGTAAAGAGATGGAAACCAAATAGGATCCTGGTCTACCCCTTGGAATATGACTGCCACTCACCGTGAGGTACTATCCCTCTCTCTTTACCCTACACCACGGGCAAGTAGTAAACAAGCGAAAAATCCCTAGAAGCTTAATATATGTGGTTGTACATAAGAATGCTGAAGATTTCTTGGCCAGCAAACTGAATAATCTAAATATTTTGAAAGAGGTTAAACCATAAAGACAACTTATCACAAAAATCAAAAAGATGCAGTCGTCATGTTAGGCCACATAATGAGACGAAACATCTAAACTATATTACGACAAATAGGGAGATTTGTGGGAAGATATATAGAGGAAGACAGCAGTAGACCATTCTTAACAATTGTGCGTCATGGCAAGGATGGATGTTAGCAAACATGCTTATACATACCGTTGGTGATCGCAAGATTTTAAGAAGTATATTGTGTGTATGTGCGTGCGTGTGTGTGTATATACACATGTGGTTGGAAACAAACCGCTCTACATATACTTGCACATATATCGCATACAAGATTATACCATATAGTTAATATGTATATGTCTCAGAATGCAAGTGGATAACATTGACACATACTTCTCACATATTCTTCTCACTGTTACTCCCTTAAATCTGACTATGATAGATATCTCTCTTGTATTGTTCTTACAGGTTATTCTCATACGTGGATGCTACTTGACGTTCTAGAGACGGTTGCGACAACCGGGAGAATCGAGGGCGTTAGATGCAGAAATCAACAACGAAGTGAAAGGAAATGTTGGATAGACTGGTACAATGGCTTGGAAGACGATCGGCGGTCGATTATAATAAGAACACAGATGACACACTGTGTATGAGGAATATTATCATCTCCGCTGCTCGTCATGGCACTGGATGCTGATAATGATATTTATAGGTTTTCACACACAAGCTCTCCTGTTTATAAGGAATGTATACTCACTATCGTTGGCATGGCGACAGGGTAGCTCAGCATTGACAGCCGTCTTCCGGCAAACATCATATTGGTCCTGTGTTCACGATGAGGCTGCAGGCGACAGTAGTCACTCGAAACTTGTATTTACAGAAAACTCAACCACAAGCTCGGGTTTTCGGTGAAACCAGTCAAACATTTCATGTGTATACAGTCAGACAAGATGTGTTACATAGTCCAAACCAGCCGAAATGTTTGGTTTACAGCGACATCTGGCCAAACGTTTGGATTGCAATGCAGATGGAGCAAGTGAAACTGTTATTCACAATCCAAATAGACACATTCTTGGTTGTTGGTCTCCTCTGCTCAAAATCTTGCTTTGGTTACAACCAGCAACAATTTTGGCGACAAGTGGAAAGGGGGAAGGGGGGGGGGGGGGGGGGGCTTGTCCGTTAGGGCAACAAGCCGAAACTATTGTTTATTAGTGTGACTTATGAAGGCTTAGTTTAAGTGCAATCTAATATATGTTTGCTTTACAATGCCGCGAGCAAAAGTTTCATTTACAGAGCAATCAGATATAAGCTTGGTTTACCATAAAATCTCCTGTCATTTTCATTTCCAGTGCAATAAGATGTAAGTTTCGTTTACAATACATCAAGATTAAAGTTTCATTTAGAGCAGATATATGTTTGGTTTACAAAGTAATCACTTGGAAGTTATATTTACAATGCAACCAGCTGTGTTACAATGAGACCAGCAGAAAGTGTGGTTTGCAGCGCAATCAGCTGTGGTTTACAGAGCAACCATCTGTGGGTTACATAGCAACAAGCTGTGGGTTACAGAGCAACCATCTGTGGGTTCAGAGCAACCAGCTGTGGGTTACATAGCAACAAGCTGTGGGTTACATAGCAACAAGCTGTGGGTTACAGAGCAACCATCTGTGGGTTCAGAGCAACCAGCTGTGGGTTACAGAGCAACCAGCTGTGGGTTTACACTGCAACCAGCCGAAAGCTTAGTTTACAGCGCAGATAGATAAAATCTCGGTTTATATTGCCACTAACTGGAGCAATCAACTGAAATCTGTATTGCCAGTGCAATTAAGCCCGGTTTGCCGTGCAATCAGCTCCGACTTACAGTCCAACCAGCTGAAAGGTTGGTTTACATTACAACCAATTCTGGTTTACAATGGAAATAATCCACATTTTGGTTTACAGTACAACCAGCTTTTGTTTACAATGCAACTAGTGCACATTTTGGCTTACAGAACAACCAGCTTTGGTTTACAATGTAGCTAGTCTAAATTTTGGTTTACAGTTCACCAGCTCTGGTTTACAATACGAGCTGCTTTTGCTTCCTATAGCCACCAGCCTAACCTCTGGGTGACAGTTTACACATCACATTAGCTACCCTGTCCCTGTAAGCATTTATGAAAATTGTGTCTCTTTGTCACTCCACTTCTATCCTAGGATGTTTATTAAATAATTTAAGTATCTTGTATGTCTGGCATAGACACATAACCACAAACACTGAATATTTGAAATGATGAATTAATCCACTAGATTTGGTTGATTCATTAATTGATTCATTCATTGATTAATTCATTCATTCATTGACTCAAGAATTGAATCGTTCATTCATTGATTGGTTCATTCATTGACTCATAGATTTATTCATTAATTACTTCACTGACTCATTGATTGGTTGGTTGGGAGAATTATTGATTGACTTACTGACTCACTGACGAATAAAGGGAACCAACCGATATCTACTTAAATGCAAGCCGCAAGCTCAGCCAGCGTGTGCGGTACCTGGTGGCTAGAAACTACTTCAGATATATCCCAGAATCAGTACAAATATACGGAAAAGACTGAGCACCTAAACTCCGTGCACTCATTCCTGCAAAATGTGATGACGCTATCATATCACAGACCCATAGAAGGCAACTGCTCTCGGACATGTTATTTTTTTGGCGCTCGCTCGCTTTGAACTCAAGCATAGTCCATACACACTATTAATAGTAGTGAATGACTGAATTTTGCGTGTGAATTACCTTTCTCTGTTAACAGTGTCCCTCGCTATCAGGCGAACCCACTCCGACTTCAGATGTACTTGTAATTGACGTCCCCATGTCAAGGACGACAGGTCAACATTTTAGTCCAGCTGTCCGGTGTAGGGGTTGAACCGCTTACCTCGGTATCGGCACAACGGATGTTTAAGAACACGTGTTCTTAACTATTCGGCAATGCGGATCTGCTTTTTAAAACTAATTACACATATAACCAAAAGTATACTTTTAGCAGATACTTTTAGTGTATAAAGTGCATATACATATAATATGCTATAACATAATGAAGTGGGGTGTCAGTGCCTTTTCTCACCCCTATGTCTTCCCCGAAAATATAGAAAACTAGCCGGAACCCATTTTACTGTTTAAGATGTGCCTAGCAAGAAAGTGCCACGAGGAAGGAAAATAGACACCCGAACCTCAGATGAGGTTGCCTAAGATAATTGAAGACCTAATTCTTCATACCAAACCGGCAGTATCTGCATGTGACAATCGTTTACCCATATTTTGTGTGTGGTTGGGTTGAACTTAAACAGTACTAACCACAAAATAAGAATTCGGCAACCAGAGCCGGACTGAGTCTAAAAATATTGTTTGCCAGGTCTAAAGGTCATTACAATTTGTAACATGTTGCCTAATGTTTAACGGGGTCCTCTCCTATAGGAGTCCTCAATGGCCTTCTTGTAATAGGGCCTGTCCGAAACTGTTTGTAACCACTGGGAATTAAACCCGGACAGCAATCGTGGTTTTGAAACGCAATAAAACTATGCTACCATTTTACATTCCCACTATAGCTACTTACAAACACACCAGAGGCAATAATAAGAACAATTTCTCACAACGAAATCCAACACTATATGAAATAGGTAAGTATCTCTCAGTATGTACTCTTATCACAGCCTGTCGGCAGTAAGAACTCACACAAGTTTTCTATAAGAGCATTTCTGGCGTGGCGGGACTCAGTCAAATATCGTTGAGTCGTGTACACAGCTTCAGCAAATGGAAACACGTCCTGGAACTCTGCCAGAAGTCCAGATTTTGGTGATGGTATTTAGGAAAATTAGTGCCGCTTGTTTCCATCATCATTGGGACATAGATGACCTTCTACCATTTAGAGTGCATTTGTGGGGAAAAAAGGGGGGGGGGGGGGGGGGGAGTCGTGTGCTTTAGAAGAGCTTGTTCAGTAAGCAATGGTAAACAAATGGACGCAAACTTACTCAAGAATCATCAAAACAAAAATTACTGGGGTTGACTGCAACGTCCTGTAAAGGATATGTACCTAACTTTTTAGAAGTGCAGTTGCTAGAGTACACACCTGCATGGTTTGTGTTCTTGGGGTCGAATCTCCATTGTGGAGGGAAATTGTTAGAAACCACCTGATTCTAGTCTTACTGAATTTGGTATCACAAAACTGTTCGTCAAAGTTAAAGAAGGAGGGGCGGGTTGCTTCAGAGGAAAAACTTTCGTCCTTAACTCAAGCAGATCTGCTTCTGTTCACAGCCTAGACTAGGCGATCGCAGCCTACAGCACGCCTGCTAAGTTTGGCACGTGGAATGACTTTCATCAGCACGCTGAGTGAATTAAAATATAGCATATGATCTCATAAAACAATGTAGTCTTTAATTGCATAAAAACATATAATTCTTGTAAAGCTATTGCTGTTGTTACTTCCCTACAAAACGAAGGTGGTTAGTCATTGGAGGTAAGAAAGAATGTGTGCTCAAATGCAAACAGAATGTGTGTGGGGCATCAATGATCTTCACAAAGTTATATTTCCATCCTAACTGTCCCCTCTCTCTTGATCATCCCTCACCACTAACTCACTAGTTCTCTCGCTAGCCTCAAACTCATGCTATTATAATCCATTGACCGCATCACAAAAGAAGATGTTCTTTCGTAAGTAAACGATGGATTTAAAATGCCTCAAAACGGAAACAGTTTAAAAAGTCGTCTTTAAGTCTTAAAAGTCGAGAGGATCGATTTCATTGCCCCGGGTTTTATCCCATATGGTTCGGTCTCTTTCGGCAGGATGACCTGCCGAAAGTGTCGCACAAAGCACGAACTCCGTAGCTCCGGCGACTACCCCCAGGAGTCTCCGAGAAAAATTTACTCGTGAAATGAAAGACGCAGCCAGGAATCGAACCCACAGCCTTCGAACCACAAGGCAGACGGCTTGAACACTTCGCCACGGAGACAATACACTGCAAGACTTTCGGACAAACGAAAATGCATTAGTTAATGGTGGACTTTGGTTAGCACGCTGAGTGGCTTTATAACATTCAGAACAACAACACAAACAAGGTAGTCACCACCTGGTCTAGATAATTTCGACTTTTCACAAAATAGAAAACAGAAACAGAGATAGATGAGTTTCACTGGCAGAAGTAAAATAAGTGATTAAATAAGACACCAAAGCACAAAGCGAAAGATATTGCCTATTTACCTGCAGAAGCCATGAAAGCAACTGAAGAAATAGGGACAAAATGACTCAGACGAATTTTCCAGATTACCTCGTCAGACCAACAAACTCCACATGATGGCAAACAGCCATAATTGTACCAGTTTGTTGCATTTCCGTTACAGGACGTCGCAGTCAAGCACATCATTTTTGGCTATTTGTGGTTTCTTTGCAAGTTTACGTTCAGTAGTTTGTCATTGCTTTCTGAACGACTATTGTATGAAAACCAACGTACAAATCGCCCGCAGCTGAGTTTCGAACGCACTATGCGGAATTACGAATTGCGTCCGAAACCCTTCGCCACAAAACCGGAAAAATAAAGGAAACAGAAAAGATTTTACAAATTATATAGGAACTTAACTACTCAGCGACACAGGGGAAATGCATGTCAAAATCACTGAAAGAATATTAAAACCATTACTGGAAAAAACAATTATCAGAACCACAGGTATGTTTTAGACCAAACAGAAGCTGCAATGTTCAAACTTAGACAACTGACAGAAAAAGCAAGTGAACATGAAAAGGCCTTTTTATAGACCAAGAAAAAGCGTTTGACAGAGTTGACAGGAATATTCCGTGCGTTTGCCTAAGAAATGTTTTTTTTAAATGTTGCATATCCCTTACAGGACGTTGCAGTCAACACCAGCATTTTTCAGCTGCTGTTGATGTACTAGGCAACTTTTACGCTCAGTAGCTTGCCATTGCTTTCTGGGGCGACCGGCTCACATACCGCCGTAAGTTACAAATGCGGCGAGAACCGCTACTGATTCTTGCGCAGATTACGTTACTCACGAGAATATACGGGATTACGGAGAAAGACGTTAACACCTAGGCCAGGAAGAAATTACAGATTTAACAAACATCCAATTAATGTCTGCAAACGTGTATACAAGTCCGGCATGGCACATGATTGATTGATTGATTGATTGATTGATTGATTGATTGATTGATTGATACAAGTCAAGCAAAAGTTGCGTAATAATAAAGACACGTACATCAAAATCTTTAGAAGTAAATTCATGTGGACGACAAGAATGTGATGCTCTCCTCTCTTCATTTTATATCATACATTTGATAATATATGCCGAGATGCAGAGAGCTAAGAAGAAGAATTATTATTTGCAGATGACTAAGTGTTAATTGCAGAATAGGAAGAGAGCCTTCAGAATCATCTAAAATCACGTCAGTTCCAAGTGTGAGAAATATAACATGGAAATAAGCACCTGAAAAGACAATGGTGATTGAATAGACAGACAGTCTAATAAAATAAAGAACTCGGAAAAACTCCGGCGAACTTAAGAATTCTGTCGCATGGATAGATACCTACAAGAACTAAAGCAAATATAAAAAAAATATCTTTTGCTGACAATGTGCTACCAATGTCAAACATGGATATTTACCGCAACTAATGAGCGTAAAATTATAACAGCAGAGATGAGATACCTGATAAAATTATAACAACAGAGATGAGATACCTGATAAAATTATAATAGCAGAGATGAGACACCTGAGAAAATTATCAGCAGAGATGAGATACCTGAGAAAATAATAACAGCAGAGATGAGATAACATAACATCTGATGGGAGATGCCTCGATGAGATTAGAAAAATTATTTGTCATTGCGAAGGTAGCTTTTTGCAAGTTGGAAAACATACTGACCAATAAAAAGATACCAATTGAAACGAGAAAAAGAGTGTTGAATTGCTACATAGAACCATAACTTTTGTATGGATGTGAAGCGTGGACAATGAGTAGCCAAGCTGAAAAATATCTGATGGCTGTAGAAATGTGGTTTCTGAGGAAAATGCAAAGAATACCATAGACAGACAGAAAAACCAATGAACAAGTCCTTCAAGAAACAAATGAAGATCGTAAACTGATTAGAGTCATTAGACGTAGACAGTCAAAATTTTTTGGACATGTTATGACAAGAAATGAATTGGAGAACTTGGTGACAACTGGCAAGATCGAAGGGAAGAGACCAAGAGGAAGACCGAGAAGTAAATACCTGGATGACTTGGTCACATGGCATGGTCAAGACAGGAACACGGAGCTGATCCACGACTATGGTGATCGAGTGAGATGGCAGAACATGACCGCCCATGCTTATCGGCATGGCACATGATGGATGGATGGTTGGAGATACCTGACAAAATAATAACAGCATAGATGAGAAACCTGAGAAAATAATAACAGCAGAGATGAGAAACCTGAGAATAGCTGAGGCAGTAAATGCGTAGAGGGAGTGCCTTCTCCGTGGCTAAGGGTTACGGAAGCAGTTCGTAATCCCGCATACCGTGTTCGAAACACAGCTGCTGGCAATTTGGAAGCTGACCACGTTGCGTTTTTTATGAAATGATATGAGTGCCGGTCGTTAAGAAAGCATTGGTAAACTGTCATTTACTGCCCACATAGTATCCTGCGGTGTATGGTGGAAGGGGAGTGGGGGGCTTGAGCTTCTGAATGTAATCTTGCCCAGGAATCATAAGCAGCCAAAAAAATGTCGTGTAACGGATATGCAAATATTTTTTTTTTCAGAGAGAGAGAGAGAGAGAGAGAGAGAGAGAGAGAGAGAGAGAGAGAGAGAGAGAGAGAGAGAGAGAGAGAGAGAGAGAGAGAGAGAACTATAAGGATTCTATTGAATCTGGGAGTGTAGAAACGGCGCTACAAGAACACAGTGGGAAAACATGATACTAATTTAACTAGCAAGTCCCACTCTGAAATGCATGGGACAAACAAAATAGACGGTGGCCTAAAACGTGTGGAGAAGAGAATTCAAGACACAGATCAATAATATGGGGAGAAAAAAGAAGTGAGCTTCGGGAGATATTTTCAAGTGACAATGCTAACATGAAGGAATAAAGGACGGAAGAAGAAAGAAGTCGACAGATATTGAACCTTAATCATAACCGCAGCTGAATCAAAGGTGTTTAACGTGATAATACTCACATGATAAATATGTGCCGATTAGATAAGTGATCAGCCCACCATAATGACTGAAATATATCACATGGCATAGTCATCGGAAGTTGTTGTTGTTGTTGCTGCTGCTGTTGCTGTTACTGTTGTTGTTGTTGTTGTTGCTGCTGCTGCTGTTGCTGCTGCTGTTGCTGTTGCTGTTGCTGTTGTTGTTGTTGTTACTGTTGTTGTTACTGTTGTTGTTACTGTTGTTACTGTTGTTGTTGTTACTGTTGTTCTTGTTGTTACTGTTGTTGTTGTTGTTGTTGTTGTTACTGTTGTTGTTGTTGTTGTTACTGTTGTTGTTACTGTTGTTGTTACTGTTGTTGTTACTGTTGTTGTTGTTGTTGTTGTTGTTGTTGTTGTTGTTGTTGTTGTTGTTGTTGTTGTTGTTGTTGTTGTTGTTGTTGTTGTTGTTGTTGTCTTCCACTTATGCCATTAAGCGCCGTGGGTAAGAGTTATTGAAGATCCAGCGCCCGTGGCTAGCGCTTTCCCCCCAATTTTCCCCGTGATTCATCAGCACCATTTTACTAGAATCAAATAAATTCGCTACCGAATTGTTAGACTTTTCATAGGTTCCTTGCCTACTTAAACACTCATCCCAACTACAGGCATCGATAGAGTCCTGTTGTGTTATTTTTCGTCATTACATCTCGTGCCAGGAGTGGGTAAGTTCAACGCCTGCTGTCCTCCCTCTGGCACATAGACATTTTTTTTGCTCTCTCTCGTTTTGGACTCAAGCGTAGTCCATACACACTACTTCTAGTAGTTATGGACTGAATTTTGCATGTGTATTAGCTTTCCCTATTAACAGTGTCTCTCGCCATCAGGCGAACCCACTCCGACTTCAGAGGTACTTGTAATTTACGTCCCAATGTCAAGGACGAGAGGTCACCTTTTTAGTCCAACTGTCCGGTGGAGAGGTCGAACCCCTTACCTCGGCATCAGCACACCCGATGTTTAAGAACACGCGATATTATCCATTCGGCCATACTGACCTCCACTGGATGTTTAAAATTCTTAACTGATTCAAGGCCGACGGATACTATATCGCCACAGGTGACCTCCCATTTAGATAGAAGGACTATATATAGCCATTCAAGAGTCATCGTGGTATCTTTCGCAATGCTCAGTGAAAGGAAAGTTACATTATAATTCTTGTTCATTTGATTGTTTACCATGTTTGGTCCAAACTTGCTTTTTGTTTGACAATAAATCAGTTACATTCTGGGTTCTCAGTTCGGAGAGGTGGAAAAGCGCTATACAACACAACCCATGCGGAGATGGCACTTCGGTATCAGATCGGTAGGAAAGTCTGTATACCGGCCTCACTCCGATCAAGGCAACCCCGTCTCAGGTCTCAGTCTACCTGGACACCAATGTGTTGGAGTTGACAATGTTGCCGGTGGATTCACGAACAATCGAATCAATCTTCGCATTCAGACTTGTTTCGAGAAAGTCCATTTAGATACCATAAAAGGCGGTAATGGAGGTAGTAATAGTAGTAGTGGTAGTTGTTGTAGCAGCAGCACCACCAGCAGCAGTAGTAGTAGTAGTAGTAGTAGTAGTAGTTGTTGTTGTTGTTGTTGTTATTGTAGTAGTAGTAGTAGTAGCAGTAGTAGTAGTAGTAGTAGTAGTAGTAGTAGTAGTAGTAGTAGTAGTAGTAGTTGTTATAGTTGTAGTAGTAGTAGTAGTAGTAGTAGTAGTAGTAGTAGTAGTAGTAGTAGTAGTAGTAGTAGTAGTAGTAGTAGTAGTAGTAGTAGTAGTTGTTGTTGCTGTTGTTGTTGTTATTGTAGTAGTAGCAGTAGTAGTAGTAGTAGTAGTAGTAGTGGTAGTAGTTGTTGTTGTTGTTATTGTAGTAGTAGTAGTAGTAGTAGTAGTAGTAGTTGTTGTTGTAGTAGTAGTAGTAGTAGTAGTAGTAGTAGTAGTAGTAGTAGTAGTTGTTGTTGTTGTAGTAGTAGTAGTAGTAGTAGTAGTAGTAGTAGTAGTAGTAGTAGTAGTAGTAGTAGTAGTAGTAGTAGTATAGTAGTAGTAGTAGTAGGCCTAGTTGTTGTTGTTGTTATTGTAATAGTAGTAGTAGTAGTAGTAGTAGTAGTAGTAGTAGTAGTAGTAGTTATAGTAGTAGTAGTAGTAGTAGTAGTAGTAGTAGTAGTTGTTGTTGTTGTTATTGTAGTAGTAGTAGTAGTAGTAGTAGTAGTAGTAGTAGTAGTAGTAGTTGTTGTTGTTGTTATTGTAGTAGTAGTAGTAGTAGTAGTAGTAGTAGTAGTAGTAGTAGTAGTAGTAGTAGCAGTAGCAGTAGTAGTAGTAGTAGTAGTAGTAGTAGTAGTAGTAGTAGTAGTAGTAGTAGTAGTAGTAGTAGTAGTAGTAGTAGTAGTAGTAGAAGTAGTAGTAGTAGTAGTAGTAGTAGTAGTAGTAGTAGTAGTAGTAGTAGTAGTAGTAGTAGTAGTAGTAGTAGTAGTAGTTTTGTAGTAGACATAATCACGGCGGTGGTGTTTGTGAGCAATAGTAGTTATTGATGATGGTGCTTTTGTCTATCTTTTTGTTGTTTATTTTAAAATAATGATTACACTCATAACATTGATGATAATGACAACAATGATGGTGTGATAGTAGTAGCAGTAGCACTTTCAGCAGTCGACAGAGAAACAACACATCTGGATCATCCGGTGATGGCTCATGCTCTCATGGATATCCGTGTTAACATCCGGCCTTCGGTGTAGACGTCAAGGTTCTTCTATAAGTGGGTCTAACAGCCTATCACTGCTTATTATGAACCTCTGATGGCATGGGCGGTCTTCAGTCTCGTCTGGGCTATTTCAGAACTGCGTTGATTGCCTCCTCTCAATAGAGACAATAGGCACGCATGATTGCATCTGTCAGGGTTGTTAAGTACTTATAGACAAATGCTGGGTTATTGATCTTTAAGCTTCTGAAGGCTTTATCAATCAGACATTTAAAGTGCCGTCTCCACAGTGATGGTTGACTACTGGAGAACCTCAATGCTCCGTGTGTATAACTCTGGAAACATGCTTTAACAGACTACTGTTCGTATCTCTTTGAATTATTTCTTTCCACATTTATTATATGCCTATCTTTATTCGTCTGGCCTCATCTTTTGCTTTTAATGTGGTTGTTATAACATTGATATGGCTTTCTAACGTTTTCGATTTGTCTCGTTTCCTTTTTTTTTCAATATTTATTCCACATCTCTATCATTTCTATGACTTTTGAAAACACAATTGATAATTTGTGCTTCTGTTTTCGTTTAATGCGACCCATTTATCTGAATATCCACAAGTCTCTTACCTCAGTTGGATTTTAGAATTAATTGTCCATTATCCATGTTAAGTTAGTTGCATATCCTTTACAGGACGTTGCAATCAACCCCATCATTTTTGCCTGTTTGTGATTTCTTGGTAAGTTTACGTTCAATAGTTTTCCATTGATTTCTGAACCACCACCATTCATACCATTTCATAAAAACCAACGCAAAGCGGTCTGCTGCCAAATCGCCCGTGTTTCTAATGCGGTATGCAGGACTACAAATTGCCTACCAAACTCCTTCGCCACAGAGCCCCGGTATCCATGTAGTAGTGGTTGAATATAACAAGCTAGGATACTGAAAATATCTTCATTTAGAATCCGCATCCAGGGAAAATCTTTTAATTGATCTTGGCTCCCGAGTCAACCCAGCTTAAAACGGACACTTGGAAATAACTTGGAAAATAAAAGCGGTCGGTTTGATACCAACCACTTGACTCATTAACTGACGATTGGTCTATAAAAATATGAGTTTAGCACCATACACCCAATGTGCCATCACGTATTAAATGGCGCATGTTCTTTTTCTAATTCTCTATTTATTCCTCCATTGGTTCATAGGCTCACTGTCAAGTCACTCTAAGCCTTCATATTGCCTGGTTCCGTCGCCCGGCTACTGAGTTAAGTGAGTGAAGCGACGCTGTGAGTTGTGGATTTCATGTGGAGTGATTTTACATCTGTCCGCGGTTGTTTGTATCGTGAACTGCATGTTCATAAAAATGGCGGCCGGCGGGTTGCTGACCTAGCTGGGTTTGCCTTATACAGTAAAGTGTAGCTGCTGGTTTTCTAGTGACTGCCGCTTCCATCGACGATGAACTGTATTTTTCGTGGCGGATTTTTGTGTTGGCATTCTGGCAGTGGCCTTATACCTATGCGGGCTTCTGGTATGTCGAGAAACATGCCTGCCTGTTCCACTTTTCACATGAGGCAGTGAGGAGCATTTTGTGTGATATTCACTGGCACTGACTGACTGACTACTCAAATATTGGCATAGTTATTTTACACAAAGTTTTCCCTTCTATACAGGTGTTTTGGCTTTTGTGTTTTAAGACGTCTTCACACAAATGTATGTTAAATAGTGGTAGTAGTAGAACTGGTAGTAGTGGAATTGGTTGCAAAAAGCGTTTCCAAGCAAGTTTATGTTAAATAGTGGCATTAGAATATGTCTTGAAGTTGGTGTTCAAAACGTTTACACGGAAATATATGTTAAACAGTGGCATTAATGTATGTCTTGAAGTTGGTTTTCAAAACTCATAAATATGTGCTCTCAAAGCACAGAGTGAATTTAATATGATTTGTCTCACAACAACTGAAATATCAATTTGATGCATAATGGATAGCTATTTCAAACTGTGAACATACCTGTTATCAAATATGATAATGCGGAAGTCGGCGTACTGAGAGGTTGAATGCGCTTCTCGTTGCACACATCGGTCAGTTGGACTTAAATATTGACTTACATGGGGGGGGGGGGGGGGGGGGCGTAGCTTACAAGTATCTCTAACTTCGGAGAGGGTTCGCCTGATGGCAAGGGCACTTGTAATAGGGAAAGCTAACCTTCAAACAAAGTCAGTCCAGTGCATTCACATTTTTTCCCCCGCAAATTCTATTTACAGGACATAGCTGTCAACACCAGAATTTTACCGCCGTTGTTGATTTCTTGGCAAGATTACGCTCAGTAGTTTGCCATTGCTTTCTGCGCGATCGGCTCACATACCCCCGTAAGTAACTAATACAAGGTGATCCGCTACTGAATCTCGCGCAGCTTCGTTGCCCTACGAGGATATGCGGGATTACGGAGAAAGTCGTTAACCCTTAGCCAGGGAGATCGGCAGTGCACTCACTATTAGTAGCAAATAACAGCCTGTTCCGGGGTGAAAAAGCTACGATCGCAGTTTGGAATCCCGCATATTGCGTTCTGAAACTGCAACAGCGGGCGATTTGGCAAACTACTGAACGTAAACTTGCCAAGAGATCACAAACAACAACAAAAAAATGCTGGGGTAGACTGCGATAACCTGTTTAGGATATGCAAATAACTTTAACTAGTAGCTGTATCACGCATATGCATTACGTTCATATGTGCCGCTGCTCAGGCAAATTTCAAACTTTGAAAACCTATCAACAAACAGGGTTTTTATCGTATGTGATCATCGTTTATATAAATGTATATCCTGGCTGCAGCACCGCGCTGACATCAATGACAAGAGACTGAGCACATCAGGTTACATGCGGGCACAATGAAAGTGATTGTTCGACCAAACCCAAACATGACCGTACTAAGGAACAGGGGCGTCACTAGGGGGGGGGGGGTGCGGGGGGTGCGGGCCGCACCGGGTGACACCATCAAGGGGTGACACCAAAATAAAAAAATTGCAAATTTGACAAAGCAGACATAGCTCTGTCTAGTCGGGTTTCATAACCGTTCATTGTTAAATACATGAGCAGGCACAGGGTGCCACCATGCGAGCGTCTGGTGCTTAAATGAATAAGACTCAGAGCTCAGAGCTGCTCGGAGCCTCGGAGTCGGAGTAGAATCGTGGGTCATTTGCAAACGCGCCAATTAATGACGTGTGGAGTCACGTGGTTGCAGAAAATGACAGACGTTGTTTACAGGTTCGTTTTTTTATGTAAATAATTATTTTTTCGAAATTTTATAATTTTATCAATATCACTAAAATATAAATATTTTAAAGTAAATTAATTAGGACAGGGCATAAATTTTAAAGGAGAAAAACAGCGGCAGGCTTCCACTTAAAAAAGTTAGTATTACTATACTATAGTATACTAGTAGTTTACTACTACAATAAATTAATAATTACGGCATACACACGTTTTTCTATCTGTCTGAAAAATATATATTTTAATTTTTTAATTTAATTTTTTTAATTAAAAAGATGGAAATAGAAAAATAAATAACGGTTGTGTAATTTTTCGAACCAACGAGTCACTGTTGAGACTGCCACACGCAGATCCCCCCCCCCCCCCCCCCCCCCCCCAATAATTGATGCGGTTACTGACATTCGCCAGCAATTCGCAATTTAAAATAATAAAATATATGTCATGAAATGACAGTCGTGCATTGGCGACAAAACTTCCTGATAAAAGTTAAGAAGAAGTGTTGCAACGAATATTGTTGACCGTGGGTTACATGTGTATATGAATCCATTAATTGTGCCTTCTAGCATTTGCCATCCGCATCGTATGCAGGTTGGTATGTCCAATACTCCATTAGCCAGTAAAAAAGTTACAATCCACTCAAACTTGTTACAATGAAATAAAAAAGTTGTAACTTCCATGGACAATATTTTTAAAAAATTTAATATTTTGTATGACAAGTTTTCTTTTTTAGACGGTTCTTTTTAGTGTACATAATCATTTTTTAATTACATTTTAATTCTACGGTAAACAACGCAATTTAACCTAAATAACTATATTTATTAAATTATGAATAAATCATAAATGTTTGGATTATAATTATTTATACAGATTTTATATATTTATATTATATCTTTTTGTTTAGTTGTATATTTTTAAGTCCCTAATTTATTATAGATTTATTATTTTAGAATATTCCATCATGCCACATGGAGTGCACAAATCAAAGAGGCCTAGTGGATGCGAGCAGCGAAAAGCAAAGAAGAAAAGACGTGAATCACGAAAATCACTACCTGGATTCATGCTTCAATACGTCAAGAGACCAAGTGATGGACAAGGTTCATCAAAAGACGTTCTTCCTCAATCTACAATTGATAAGGATTCCTCCCATGCTGACAGCATGCATTCTTCAATAGAGCAACTAGAGCCAGAAATGGAAGAGAATCACGAGATTGATGCAGGAATACATAATGAAATAGCAGTGGATGAAGTTGAAACAGAAATGCATGCTGAAAATGATTCCCGTCATGATACTGTAAATGTGATGAGTCAAGTGGATGAGATAAATTGGAATATTTTATCTGATGCTTCTTTCTGGAATGCACCAATTCCAGATCATTTTCGAGTTGAAATTATCAAAAGAGGAAGTTGTTCTTTTCAGAACAAGGATGGGCCTTTCAGTACTGTGACAAGGCAAGGTGCAAAGACTAAAGGAGATGTGCGCCAGCTGTCAAAAGAATGGTTCTACAAGACGATGACAAATGGTGAGAAACTACTGCGGTCATGGATGATTTACTCGCTCGTCAGTGAGAAATTATACTGCTTTTGCTGCAGACTCTTTGCTGTTAATGTAACAGAACAAACATCAAAATTTGTCACTGGGTTTCAGCAGTGGTGGAAGCTGAGCCCAAAATTACATAATCATGAGATATCGGATGACCATCTAGGTTGCCTTGAAAAATGGAAAACATTGGCAGCAGGCCTTAACCTGCACAAAACAATTGATGCCGACAGTGTTGCTGTAATGGATAGGGATAAAAAATATGGAGGGATATCTTGCACAGGTTGCTTGATATCACATTGTTTCTTGCTAAGCAAAATCTGGCATTTCGTGGCCGTAAGGAAGATGCATCTTCGTTGAATAAAGGAAACTTTCTTGAGATGGTTGAGATGCTTTCTAAATATGACCCTGTGTTGAAAGAGCACCTAATGAGATTAAAGCGAACTACATCTGTAACAGTAAAAGCATCCGTATCTTATCTTTCACCAGAAACTCAGAATGAATTTATAACTGTTCTGGCAAATCATGTGAAGGAAATTCTTGTAAATGGTATAAAGGCTGCAAGGTATTTTGGAATTATGTTCGACAGCACACCTGACATATCACACACTGACCAGATGTCTGAGGTGATCAGAGATGTGAAAATCCACAATGGGGAAGTTGAAGTGAGAGAAGTGTCTCTAGGATTTTTCCCTTTAAAGGGGAAAAAAGCTGATGACCTCAGTTCAGATATTTCAAAAATCTAGAAAGTGATGGACTTGACATAATGATGTGCAGAGCTCAAGGTTATGATAATGCTGCCACAATGTCTGGAATTCATGGAGGTGTTCAAGCCATTCTGAAAAGAAAGAATAAGAAAGCTATTTTTAACGGATGCGTGGACCATTCGCTCAACTTGTGTGGTCAACACTCTTTTGCTGAAAATGCTTTATGTGTAACATTTTTTGGAACTCTTGAGAGAATGTATTCCTTCTTTGCTGCTTCCCCCCATCAATGGGATGTTTTAATTGAACACACTGCAATGTCGATTAAAAGGCTATCAACAACACGCTGGAGTGCACATCATGCTGCTGTTAAACCGGTGAAAGATAAGTTTGATGAATATGTGGCGGCGATTGAAGCTCTATGTGATCCTCGTGAAAATGTGGAAACAAGAGGTGCAGCACAAGGTCTTTTACCTGCTGTCTGTGATTTCACGTTTCTGTGCTACCTTTACTTTTGGGCTGCTGTACTTGAGGAAGTTAATTTGACACAGCAGTATCTGCAGACTAAAGGCTTAACTCTTGACAAAGTAGTGACCAAGTTAGAGGCATTAAGACTTTTTCTGCAGGAGAAGCGCAGTCACTTAGTGGAGCATGCAATTGAACAGGCACTTTTAAAGCAGATAAATTTGGAATAACAGTAGAGAGAAGATTAAGGTTCAAGAAGAGAATGGCAGGGGAACAACTCAGAGATGCTTCAGATGCTGGACTCACTATGCAAAAAGAAAACAATAGGGCGATGCTGGAGTGTATTGATCGTTTTCATTCTGAACTCCAGACCAGATCAACAGCGATCAAGGAAGTAGCAAATATGTATGAGGCTGTTCAAGCCAAGAGTCTTCTATCAGCAACTGAAGAAGAGTTGCTGGTGTCAGTTCCAAAATTGACCACTTTCTATGATGAGCTATCCGAAGTAGAGCTTTTAAAAGAAATACCAAGGCTGAGAAGACACCTGAAGGCGGCAGATATTGATATCCACAAAGCCAAAGACTGGTCAATATTTGATATTTTAAAATTCATAGTTGACTGGGATTTCCTTGAATCTCTCCCAATACTCTCACTAAGCCTACAACTATTTCTTACGATCTGTGTGTCTGTGGCTTCATGTGAGAGGAGCTTTTCAAAACTGAAACTTATAAAGAACTATTTGCGATCAACCATGGGACAGTCAAGACTTTCTGATCTGGCTATATTATCAATTGAAAGTGATATGGTGAAAGATATTCATTTTGATGATGTGATTGATAGGTTTGCAGCTTTGAAGACCAGGATGGAGAACTTTTAATTTTAAATAACAGAAATTTTAATGTTAAATAACAAAAATGTAACTTTGTCCGAGTTTGTCGAAGTTCTTTATTTATGTTTTACCTGAAGTATTGAAGTTATATTGTTCAATCTGTTTTCTTTCTAATGTCCTTATGAACTTTTTGACTTATTTTACAAACATTACTATATGTGATTATATATGGTACAGGAACACTCGGAAGAAGACCATGGTGAAAGTCTAGAGGGGTGACACCAAGAGTTTACCGCACTGGGTGACACCAACCCCAGTGACGCCACTGCTAAGGAAACTATCTAACAACATTCATGACTGGCACCGAGTCTATCACTGGATTAAAATTATTTACTTCTCATCCTTGACATGGGGGACGTGAATTATAAGTACCGTAGAATTCCGATACGGTTCGCCTGATGGCGGGGACACCGGTAACAGGGAAAGCTAACCCACACGCAAAATCAGTCTAGGACACTCTCCAGTAGTAGTAGTAGTAGTAGTAGTAGTAGTAGTAGTAGTAGTAGTAGTAGTAGTAGTAGTAGTAGTAGTAGTAGTATAAGTAGTAGTAATTGTTGTTGTTGTTGTTGTTGTTGTTGTAGTAGTAGAAGTAGTAGTAGTAGTAGTAGTAGTAGTAGTAGTAGTAGTAGTAGTAGTAGTAGTACTAGTAGTAGTAGTAGTAGTAGTAGTAGTTGTTGTTGTAGTAGTAGTAGTAGTAGTAGTAGTAGTAGTAGTAGTAGTAGTAGTAGTAGTAGTAGTAGTAGTAGTAGTAGTAGTAGTAGTAGTATAAGTAGTAGTAATTGTTGTTGTTGTTGTTGTAGTAGTAGTAGTAGTAGTAGTAGTAGTAGTAGTAGTAGTAGTAGTAGTAGTAGTAGTAGTAGTAGTAGTAGTAGTAGTAGTACTAGTAGTAGTAGTAGTAGTAGTAGTTGTTGTAGTAGTAGTAGTAGTAGTAGTAGTAGTAGTAGTAGTAGTAGTAGTAGTAGTAGTAGTAGTAGTAGTAGTAGTAGTAGTAGTAGTAGCAGTAGCAGCAGCAGCAGCAGCAGTAGCAGCGGGTTTGATAATGATTTCACAATTGAGTATTTACTTATGAGACCATCACAGACAAATAAGCCTCGAAAAACCAAATCTAATGGTACTGCAATGATACGTGTTTGTCAATTCTAAGCGGAGATATTCACAATTGAGTGTCGGAATCGTGAACACACAAAAAATGTTCATGATCACAATAACTTCGGAACTCTCCTGTGTGTCCCAGTATCTCCGCTTAGAATTGACAAACAGGTTTAATTGAGGTGCCGCTGGATTTGGTTTTTCAACGCCTACCATCGACACTACCATTGATGATCTATCTCCATATATTGGCCTGGAGGAATATCATCATCAGAGTTGTTCCAGAGAACCAAAGATCGAGATCTGTGGAGATACATGAACACCAACGCCAGCTGGCATGACAGTTGATTATGATGATCTTCATTCATGGTTGAGTGGTTTGGTGGTTGGTTTAATGGCCAGCTGATTGTTTTGTTTGTTGGCTGGCTGGTGGGCTGGTGCATGGGTAGATCGAGTATTTGCTAGATTACTTGAGAGGTCTCCAGAAGTTGGAACTCGAGTTCGTTGGGTTGACGTTCAACTCGTCTGCGCCCAGAAGGGCTGGAATCTATAGGAATCATCTAGTATATAAACTTTCTTACTCACACAGTATTGAAATACTATCCTCACTGAGACTATTGCACGGCTCCCCTTTCCCTTCTCCAAGTGCGAGAACTAGTGGAAACTGGTTCGTGAGCTTCATCTCTGAAAAGGCACGGAGAACCTTCGAACATTAGCCATGCGGAAAATCCCCTCTGTGGATAGGTTTTACCACAGAGAGGTCATTAATGGGCTAGATCAATACAGGTCCTAGCCTTATAAATCAGCGCTTCATCCAGGCCTGGCATTGTCATCATTTCTTTGCCTTCAGTCCATATTTTTACTCCAGATCTCTTCCCTGGTGTTCTCTATGGCCGTTGTATTAGCTTGTTGGTACGAAGCCATTGAACAATGTTTTATTGAATCTGCTGAGACGTGTTCATCCTGTAGTGGTGATGGCATCTGAACAATGACCAATTGTGCCTTGTTACCTCCGACAGATCTCAGTGTTGCCTCTACGAAGTGAAGAAACCAAACTTCTCAATGAGAGGAATTGTTTGTGCCTACTTAACTGCTGACCGAGTATCCACCGGGATAAGTGGACAACTCTGCAGCTGAACAGAGAAGGGCCCTATCTTGTCCTGACAGCCAAAAATGGCAGACAAAGGCAGAGGTAAAATACCACCATCTAAATGTGGAAGTCAAAGGGGAAACCACCACATTATCTTCCCAAGATTTGAGTATCCACAGTTTAAAGTCAGGAATCCTGAACACCAAGGATCTGTGGGGAGACATGAACCCCTACAATCAGGGCACTTGCTGATGATGACAGCCGCGGTGGCGCAGTGGTTGCGTCGCTTGTCTACCTTCATCTGTTCGAATCGCCACCGAGGTGGATTGTTTTAAACTGACGTGGAATCCCGGGTCGACCCAGCTCTAAACGGGTAGCTGGAAATGGCATGTGGAGTTATATTGCGGCCGTGATATTGACCACATCGTCCGTTGAGTGATATCGAGTTTCGCCCACGCTGCCTTCTCAGTGGCGGGTGGATAATGACAATCAACCTGGGACTGTCGGAAAGGTGCTCAAGCGCGTCACGCGGGCCATCGACTTAAATATTCTCAGCTCTGGCGGGTTCTCCCTGGCAGAATTTGTTAATTGCGTATCCTTTAGAGGTCACAGTCAATCCCAGCATTTTTGGCTGTTTGTGATTTCTTTGAAAGTTAACGTTCAGTAGTTTGCCATTTCTTTCTGAACGACCGGCACTCATACCATTTTATAATAACAAACGTAAGGCGGTCTGCTGTCAAATTTCCCGAAGCTGTGTTTTCGAACGCTGTATGCGAGATTATGACCTGCGTCCATAACCCCTTAGCCACAGAAAGGCCACAGAAAGGCCACAGACCGGCTAGCTGTACCTTAAAAAACCTAGTCCCGTGGCATGAACTTTCCTTAGGCAAGTGAACTGTCAGGGCTGTAAAATTATGTAGGATTGAGTTAACGGAGGAATAGGTAGCCAGTCTTAACTCATCCCCTCTCCCGTAAGGAATCTTGAGAGCTAACATCGAACCTTCAGTCGACCGCGTCCATGTCAATGTCAGCGTAACACCCTAACCATTACGTCTGCTTTACTTTTTATGTTTTAGCTACTAGTCAACGAGACTGATCCCTAAAACCAAAGGTTGGTAATTACTGTACTTTAGTTGTAATCATATTTTATATAATGTACGGTAAAATATTATCTGCAATGTATCTTTGTCAATCGAGAAGAGAAAACGAGTTCTTTGTAACATTGAGTCCATTCTGATTTCGGGTGCAAACCATGGACAATTAGCAGACAAGTAAGAAATTATATGGCGGCTACAAAGTTGTGGTTTTATAGAATGATTAGAACACTGTGAACCGATAGAAGAAGCAATGAAGATATCTTGAAAGACGTTAACTCACAAAGAGAACTGGTTACTCACATCAAAATAAGACAGCCCATATAGTTGTGCGTGTCACGATAAGAGGAATTCTGGAGTATATCGTGACACAGGCACGTTTGGAAGGAAAGTGATGTGATGGGAGACCAAGAGAGAGGGTGTTGGCCAGTTTGATATCATGGCATGAAGGAACATCGGTATGGGAAATAACTGGCTGTACACGAGATAGAAGACTGTGGACAGACATGACCACTAACGCCACGCGGCATGGACTATAAGAAGATTGGCAGTACACGAGACAGAAAACTATGTACAGACATGATCACAAACCCCAGGCAACATGGACTACCAGAACACTTGCAGTACACGAGACATAAGGTTGTGGAAACTCATGATCACCAACGCCACACGACATTGACTATAAGAAAATTGGCAGTACATGAGACAGAAGACTGTAAACAGGCATGATCAATAATGCCACGGAATATAAAGAGATTAGCAGTACACGAGACAGAAAGCTGTGGACAGACATGATCACCAATGCCACACGGCATGGACTATAAGAAGAGAAGAGGTTTTGCGGGGTCTTCTCTAAATCATATTTATCCTCCCGCTGGACAGATTAAAATGTATTGCAAAGCAAACACAATAACATTCCGCTACTCAATGTCTGCATACTCATGGAAACATGAAGCTATTGATTACTGCTGTAGTAGCTAGTCGACTGCGGGATGCCGCCGCTATTTTATTTACTTCAATTTGCTATTCATCGTTGCAATTCAATTTTTTTTTTTAAATTCATCATTGAGAGATCTGCGCGGTGAGCGGCTGGCCGAGTGGCTAGAACGCTGTATTCTCCTTCAAGAGACCTCTGTGAGATGTGGATTTTTTTTTTTCTGTCGGGGGCAAACAGAAAACTCCAACCTGCACAGTTCGCGGAGACTGCACTAGCCAGGCGGCCTTAATTCCTAAGCCACAAGACCCCAATCCTGTCCTACACCACAAGGTACTATATAGTCAGTGGGTGACAGTGACAATTAATTGATGTGCACTGTTTCGTCAAGCCTGTGGCTCAGTACATTCGATTGCCATAAGTATTTTCTTTCGGTTTTCTTGCCTTAGCCTTTGACTGTCACGAGTCTACCTACAAGGTAGCAGGTGTGTATCTCTCTTCGTCTGGTTCCCATCCCTTGACCTGTTTGACATGGGAGCTGCGCTACCGTCGATTTAGTTCTAGGGGTCATTGAAATACAGAAGCCGTTCTCCCTTCATGCTGGAGAACATCAGGTGGGTTATTAGATTTTCATCTTCTAAATAGGGTTTGGCAGAATCTAAAATAGTTCCTTCATTACTCTAGTATGTCAAGTTATTTGTAGTCTTTCTACTTCTATCATGGAATGTAAACTATCTAATATCTATCCGACCATAACATGGAGATGTAATGTTGTGTCAAGTCTTTTGATTTCTTTCTTGGGATGGATATAAACGCATCTAAAATCTTTCCTCTAATACTTTGGGATGTAAAGGTATGTCAAGGCTTCCTTCTTCTATACTGGGATGTAAACTATCTGACATCTTTCCTCCCATAACCTGGAGACGTAAAGGTATGTCTAGTCTGTCCATTTCTAACTCGGTGTAAATGTATCTAAATTCTTCACTCCGATAACCTGGAGACGTAAATTTATGTCTAGTCTGTCCATTTCTAACTCGGGTGTAAATGTATCTACAATCTTCGCTCCTACAACCTGGAGACGTAAATTTATGTCTAGTCTGCCCATTTCTAACTTGGGTGTAAATGTATCTAAAATCTTCGCTCCCATAACCTGGAGACGTAAATTTATGTCTAGTCTGCTCATTTCTAACTCGGGTGTAAATTTATCTACCATCTTCGCTCCTACAACCTGGAGACGTAAATTTATGTCTAGTCTGCCCATTTCTAACTTGGGTGTAAATGTATCTAAAATCTTCGCTCCCATAACCTGGAGACGTAAATTTATGTCTAGTCTGCTCATTTCTATCTCGGGTGTAAATTTATCTACCATCTTCGCTCCCATAACCTGGAGACGTGAATTTATGTCTAGTCTACCCATTTATAACTCGGATGTAAATGTATATAAAATGTTCGCTATCATAACATGAAGACGTTAAGTTGTGTCAAGTATTTATCAGCCTATCATGGGATTTTTTTTTAAATCTAAATTCTTCGCTCCCATAACCTGGAGACAAAAGGTTATATCTAATCTGTCCGTTTCTTACCTCGGATGTAAATGTGTCTAAACTCTTCGCTCCCATAATCTGGAAATAAAAAGTTATGTCAAGTCTTTCATTTTCTATCCTGGGATGGATTTAAATGTATCTAACATGTTTCCTCCAATACTCTAGGATATAGAGGTTTGTCAAGTCTTTCTACTTCTATCTTGGGATGAAAATTATCTTTGCTCCTAATAACCCGGGGATGTAAACATATCTAAAATCTTCGCATCCATAACCTGGAGACGTAACGTTATATCTTGTCTTTCTAATTCTATCCTGGGATGTAAACATATCTAAACCTTCGCTCCCATAACCTGGAGACGTAAAGCTATGTCTAAATTGTCCATTTCTAATCACGGATGGAGAAAAAAAGAACATTCCCATATGTGTGGCACGTTACACCTACCTCGGGTATTTATGATGCCCATGTTAAACATTGCCTCAACGAGTCATGTATTATTGATTATTTTTCATGCGTTTTAATGCTTATTGTTCTTTTGTTGTTAAAGAATTGCTTCATAAGAGATGTTGAATGAAAGAATGTATGAGAGGAAATAGAGAAGAAGGGCAGAATGTCAGACGGGCCTGCGTGCCCAATTCTTAACCCTTTGAAAATAAAGATTTTCGTTCGTTCGTTCGTTCGTTCGTTCGATGCAAATATATCTAAAATCATTCCTTCCATAACCTGGAGATATAACGTTATGATACGTCTGTAATGTTATGTTCTGTGGGGTAAAGTAAATATGCATAATGGTATTAAGTTATGTTACGACTTTTCACTTTTATCCTAAGGTGTAAATGTATGTTAAGTCTCTCCACTTCTAACTTGGTGTGTAAAGATGTGTTAATTCTTTCCACTTATATTCTAGGATGTAGTTTAGTTGAGTTGAGCTAAGAACCGACATCACTGCACTCAGGACATTCCCGTACGCGCTCGGTCCTCTCGTTCAACAGCCAGCGGAAAGTCATACTACTAATAATCCTAGGGTGTAAAGGTATGTTAAATTTTTCCACTTCTATCCTGGAATGTAAAGGTATGTTAAGTTTTTCCTCTTCTATCCTGGGATGCAAAGTAAATATACTTAGTGGTGTAAAGGTATGTTCCGACTTTCCACTTCTATCCTTGGGTGTAAATGTATCTTAAGTCTTTCCACTTCTATCCTAGGGTGTAAAGGTATGTTACGACTTTCACTTCTACCCTAGGGTGTAAAGGTATGTTACAACTTTCCATTTCTAATCTAGGGTGTAAAGGTATGTTACGACTTAACACTTCTATCCTGGGGTGTAAAGATATGTTTCCCACTTTTCACTTCTACCCTGGGTGTAAAGGTATGTTAAGTCTTTCTACTTCTATCCTGGGGTGTAAAGGTATGTTACGACTTTCCACTTCTACCCTTGGGTGTAAAGGTATGATCCGACTTTCCACTTCTATCCTTGGGTGTAAATGTATCTTAAGTCTTTCCACTTCTATCCTAGGGTGTAAAGGTATGTTACGACTTTCACTTCTACCCTAGGGTGTAAAGGTATGTTCCGACTTTCCACTTCTACCCTAGGGTGTAAAGGTATGTTAAGTCGTTCCACTTCTATCCTGGGGTGTAAAGGTATGTTTCGACTTTCCACTTCTACCCTAGGGTGTAAAGGTATTTTTAAGTTTTTCAATTTTATCCAAAGGTTTAAAAGGTTTTGTTAAGGATTCTTTAAAACTTTCCCCCTGGGTGTCAGGGGTATTTCCCGAATTTCCCCCCTTCTACCCGGGGGTTAAAAGTTTGTTCGAATTTCCCCTTTTTACCCTGGGGGGAAAGGTTTTCCTTTTCCAAAACTTGAAACCCGGGGGTTAAATTTTCACATTTTCCAGAAAATCAAAGTTCTCACGGGGGTCTTTAAATAAAAAAGGAATAGTTTTGTGGAGGCTTTCCCAAAAAACCCCCAACCTTTGGGGGGGTGTAAATTAAGAAATCGGGGTTTGGGCAAATTAATAAAACCCCCGGGGTTTGGCCTTTTCCCCAAGGAAAAAACCAAAAAGGATTCCTTCGCCCAAATCCTTTTTTCACTTTTTAAGCCGGGACAAACAAAAATTTTCCCCCACCCCCCTTTTTAACTAACCCCCCTTTAAAATTTAAATTTTCCTTTTCCTCAAAAATTTAAACCGCCCCACCCCTTTTCCCTTTTTCCCCCCCCGGCCTCAACTAAATTTCCCAAAAGGCCCCAGGTTAACCCCCCTTTTAAAAAATTTTGGGCTTTGGGAGAAAAAACACAAACAACCCCCACTTTGGGGGTTGGACCCCAATTGGCTAAATTTATTAGCCCCCACTCTTTGGGCCCTAACTCAATAAAAACCCATTTTGGGTTCCCCCTGCTTACAACCAAAAAAAAAAAACCAAAAAAGCTTTTTTAAAAGACCCCCCCAGGTCTTTTTTACTACTTTAGGGGACCACAAAAACCCCAAATTTGACCCCCCCCCTTTGGGGTTTTCCCTTCTTTAACCCCCCTTTTTTTCCCGGGGTTGATTGTGTTCCTTTTTGTACCCAGGTCAGGTCCCCTTTACCCCCCCCAACTCTTTTTCTTCCCCTGCCCGGGTCTTTTCCAAACTCAATGTAAATTTCCCGGCTTATTCATTACCCCCTTTTTTAAAAAAATTTCTTTTTAAAATTTGGGGAAACTCCCTTTTTTCTGTCCCCAAGCCTTTTGCCTTTTTTAGCCCAAAAATTATGGCTGTTTTTTTTTTAAATTTTATACCCAATACAAAAATCCCTCAAATCACTTTTTTAAAATTAATAACCTTTAAATTTTAAACCATTATTTTTTTTATCTGGCTTTTTCCCCTTAATCTTTTTCCATAATATATAATAAAAAATTTATAGGAAAACCAATTAAAATTTTTTATGCCCCCAAACAGGTCTTTTAATTTTACGACCAAAATCTTTTTTGGGGTAGGTTATGGTTTTGTTTTTTATTAAATTAATTTTGTTTGCTGTGTCTCCCTTTCTTTTAAAAGGGGATCTTATTTACAATTAAAATTTTTTATTTGGGGGTTAAAATTTGTGGAAAATCTTTTGACCTAAATAAAATTTTTTATCTGCAAAAATTCCCACCTTAATTGGTTTTTTTAAATTTAGTTCTTTTTTAAAATCTTGGGCCCTATACCGGGAAAATTTTTTGGTTTTCTGTTTTTTGCAAAAGTTTTTTTTTTGGTGCCCTGCACATGCACTATCCTGAGCTGTTCTCGTATATCGGTCTCTATGTGCTAAAGGTACTGCTCCTTGCCCACGTGCAGTTCTGCTATCTGAAAACCTGCGAGTGAGAACATTGTTCTTCCTCTCGGAGCACCCTCTACCTTTCTTTGACTGCCTATGTTCTACTCTCCTACACCCTTGGGAACATTTGTTCAGAGTAGTATCTTGTCTCTGGGAGTCACTAGCACTATATTTGGGATCCATTCTCATCTGCTCAGCTGTACTATCCTTGTCCTGAGTTCCTGTGTCTACTTCAAGTGCCTCTTCTACCTCAGCTATACTCTCTAATTTAGGTTCTCTTGTGGTAACTACCTCGTTACTGCTTACACTATATTTTCGGTCCCAATAAACTACTTCCTCTTCTGTACAATCTTTCACTCCTATAACATTTCCTATGATCAAAATCTGCCACTGGTGAGTCCAAAACACAAGCTGTCACTCTTCCAGTGATATATGGTGTTTTTACTGTTATTATGGCTACTGGGTAGAACTCTACTGTGCCATTGAATGTTATGCATCTAATCTTTTTCCCTGTATAATCCGAGGGATCTATTAAACTTCTCCTCACTCCGATAGACGTACATTCGGAATCTCTAATTGTTAACGCTGGTCTATCATTGACAAATCCCTGATGCAGCTTCAGACTTCCTCCTTCATGGACTGCTGATCCTGCTTTAACTGTGTGACCACATATTAAGACTGGCTGACTGTCTTTTTCAAAAAGAGGTTTGCACCACTACAATCTTCATTGTTCAGCGTCTCAATCACTTGCGCTGCATTTGAGTGCTCTGTTTCTCTCATCCTACATTGATGGCTGATATGCCATTCTTTCCACATTTGAAACAAGTAATCTCCCTTTTAGTGCTGTTCTTGGTCCATCTGATAGTTGTGCATCACACTCTGCTGCCCTGTGTCTCCAGCTCCCACAATTCCAACATCCGGCATAATTTGGACGTCTCTGGAAGTTCCCTCTTCTATATGGGTACCGTCCTACTCTACCACCATTGTTTCCTCGGAAACCATTGTCTTGAAGTTCTTGCTGCTCACCTTTCTGTGCCGAATCCACGCTTTTCGCCCTTGGTCTGATGACTGGATTCTGGTCCTGTTTAGTGTACGCTGCACAGACTATTTCCTCACTCATTAGTTTCCCAATAGATACGTTAGGATGTGCAGTCATATAGTTTTGCCCTAACTGAGACATTGTGTCTATGTCCTTTGGCTTCCGTTCCTCAAAGAACGCCACTAAATTAGAATTGCATGCAGATACAACCTTGTCCTCTTAACATTAGATCTACTAATTTATTAAATCTTTCCCTATTTCTGCAAGCTCCATCCACTTATTAAATGTATTCTTTACTGTGTTAACAAAATCTGTGAAATCTTGATTTGTCCTCTGGCCCTAACTGTCTAAACTTTGTTCTATATCCATGCTCAGTGAGTTGGAACTTAGTCAGCAAACGTTGACGTAAGATAGTGTAGTTGTTCCTTTCTTCTACAGGTAAATTAAACATTGTTTCTAGGGCCTTACCCGTTAAATACTCGCCCAGTCTAATTGCGTACTCGCTTTCTGGGATGCCTAATACCTTCACTGATGCTTCGAATCTCGAAAGATAGGCCTCAAGGCAATCCCGGTCCGTAAAATATGGCAGTTTTAATCTCTGTGACGACTGCGACGGTCTTCTGCTTTCCTCACTTTGACCCTTCGATGCAAATTCTAACTTTTTAATAGCAATTTCCGCTTCCATCTTAATCTTCTCTTTCTCAATTTCCATTCTCATGTGTGTCTCTCTCTCTTCCTGTAGACGCTTGGCTTCCATTTCAGCCTGTCTTTGTTCTCTCTCAGCTAACTTTTCTTCCTGTAGACGCTTGTTTTCCATTTCAGCTAACTTTTCTTCCTGTAGACGCTTGGCCTCGAGTTCTGCCTGTCTCTGTTCTCTTTCGGCTTGCCTCTGATCTCTTTCAATCTGTTGTTGCTCTTTTGCTTCGGCATACTCTTGTAACTCTTTACCCTTCAGGCCTATTCGTTCACCTGCTTCAATATATTCCATTAAAGTAGGCATCTTGTACTTGTGGACACGTTGCTGTCTGTCAGCCAACTATAAATGTGACGATTCTGCTGTTAGTCTTTGTGTCACTTCCCTAAGTACACCCACACTCCCTGTGTACGTAAATCCGTAGTGCTACAATATCACTCTGTACTCACCCAGTCACTCTCTAAGTACTAGGTAGTGAGGGGGGAAGTATCACCTATATCCCTTATATCTATCTATCTATGACCAAAAGTTCATAAAGTCCCTGGAAATATTGTTAAACATACATATAAAAACATATACACACAAATGGATGATAACACTAAGTGATGACTATCCAACGCTAGAACTTCACAAGCTGAGTACACGGAGACGATGATGACACAGAAATAAACCACAGTAACAACCACAAGCTTGTGTAGAGACATCCACAGTGCGCGTAAATAAAAATATAAATTGACCAAGACCACTAGACAGCAGAAATGACGAAAGATCACATAAAAACATATATCCGAACACAACAAATATTAGATGTAAATATAACGAAAAGAAAGAGAGAAAGAAAAAGAATATATACTGAAAATATACACAGATCTGACGTCAGACAACTCGGCTCTAGATATTGGTTAAGACTATTTCAATGCCCCTGCACGATACGTCAACTCATTAACGTTTTTCTTACAAAAATATCGTAAGCACCAGAAAGACAAATAAATTATTGTGCTGTATCCCCACTCTCGAGAAACACCCCAACACATCCCCTACTCTTGACAAACACTGGACCACATACAAATAATTGCGTAACACCCGACAACAATAAATATGACGATGGGAGCAAAACAATAAAAAATAATAATGTGTAACTGGTTGGCCGACAAATATGGGCCTATTAATCCGTCGCCAAAAGTTCTTTTTATTCAGTCACCAAAGTTTTTGTTCGTTTTAATAGTTATTCTCCCTCGGCTGGAAATGTCTCCGACGCTGGATTTCAAAGCGACTTGTTGTTTTGTTGAATGGTTCCTGAATTCACGTGGTGATCAAAAGTTCCAACTGTCGACAAAAGTTGAAGATGATAGTGATATCCACCCTGTTCTGTCTTGACACAGTCCGTAACGTTATTGTACTTTCTCTGTACGTGGTAATAATCCAAAGTGTTCTTTCGATTTGTTGTTACTCTCGTTGCGGAGATGGCGCTTCGCTGTATCATTAATGTTATGGATTTTCGTTATCCGACAAGATTCACCAAAAAGAAAAGAAGAATGGCAGCCAATGTTCAGCGCTTTAAATTTGGATATATAGATCCTTATTGGCAAAGAAATGCGACAATGGTTGCGATGACGATAAGTTAAAACTGTTTGCTCATAACAGAATAATGATGACAAAGGCTTGAACAAAGACGAACAATCAAGTCTGGTTTCACACAAAACGCCTTGTTTGTTCATTCACAATGAGTCAGCTTGACCACCATAGGTCGTGGAAATTCCCGAGTATCTTTCCTCCTTGCACCCCCAACTCACAATGTCATCTCAATTTCTCTTTATCACCCTCAGTGAAAAATTCCTCCGTAAGAACAGTTTTCACACACACTTGACCGCCCCACCCGGCTGCGGTATTAACTTCGTGGAAAATCACACTTTCCACTGCTGCCCTAGCACGGCTGTGGTGGGGTTAACGTAACTTTCCCCTCGTACCTGGACGCTGGTGTACCCACCCGTCCTCTTTACTGCGTCGAATAATCTTGACCAGTCAACTTGCAACAACACAGTGCGCTTGCCTCCAGCACACACACACACCTGTCCTCGCCACTCTGGATTCAACACTCGTCTTTAATTTCCGCACTGCTGCCTGGTATCAAATTTACCTGTCACCGTAATGGACTCTCCCGGTTAGTCTGTCCTGCGTTAATTCTTGGCGTCCCCGCCTCGTCTGTTTATGCGTGCTGACCGCCGTTAATTTACCTGTAGTGGACTTGACGTGAACTGACTGCTCGCCTGTGACCTCCGCCGCGTACCCTCCCCGCGCGCTGACAGTTTTCTTCGATGTGGCGTCTTACACACCCAAAAGAGTTGCTGTTAATCTCGTGACGCAAGTACTGTCTAAATTGATGGAACGAAGTCACCGATAACTCCTCTCTTTCAGCGAAGAGCCCACAAATATCTCAGACTGACACCAATGTCTATAATGCAATGGGTTTCTCAATATATCCCCGTCGTCCTTGACCGGAGGAGACCCCAGATGTCACACGTTTCTCTCGATGATAATGATATCACGAAGTTCTCACGATGATACTGTTCATGATATTGATGATAAGTTTTGTGTGATGGTCGTTGTCTAGGTAACGATGTTCATGGTGTGTCAATGGAGATATCTGTCTTGCAATGTAACTCACCCCCGCAGTGCATATTCACCAGGCATTCAACAAGATTCCGTTGGCGCACATAATCCTTTATTACACAAATAAGACGGACAAACGGAACAGGTTTATACATCCATAAACATAACGTAATCCATAGAATATGAATATCCTCCTCACAATTTAACCAGCACACATCAATGCCTTCTCACGGCTGGCCTCTAATCTCAATCCACAAGACAGGTAATCCAGCTACAATCCTCGGCTGGAGCTCACACAATACAACCCACACATTGGGTTGGAGCCACTGCTCAACTATAGAACCCACTCTGGGGTTTGGCCTACACTCAATACAGAACCCACTCTGGGTTCCGGCCTGTCTTCACAACTCGAAGAACAACACAACACCGGAGCTCTCTCTTAAACGACCCGACCCGCAGTCCGTCTCTTCTCTCACTGACTTTCCAGTCGCCTGCCTTCACACAACACACAACTCTCCCTCGACCCATCCCCCCCCCCCCCCTGGGGATTTTCACTCATATCCGCCCCATTATTTCTGAGGGTTGATTGTGTTCCTTGTAGCCAGGTCAGTCACTTTACTGTCTCCCACTCTCATCTCCATTCTTCCTCCTGCCCGGTCACTCAACTCAATGTCAGTGACCCAGGCTTATGTCAGGTATGTTCCGACTTTCCACTTCTACTCTGGGGTGTAAAGGTATGTTCCGACTTTCCACTTCTACCCTGGGGTGTAAAGGTATGTTCCGACTTTCCACTTCTACCCTGGGGTGTAAAGGTATGTTCCGACTTTCCACTTCTACCCTGGGATTTTAGGTATGTTAAGTCTTTCCACTTCTATCCTTGTATAAAGATATGTGAAATCTTTCCACTTCTATCTTAGGGTGTAAAGATATGTAAATTCTTTTCACTTCTATCATAGGGTTAAAGTAAATATACCTAGTGGTGTAAAGGTATGTTACGTCTCTCCACTTCCATCCTGGGGTGTAAAGAAAAACGATGTGGTACATTATTTCTGAACAAACCTCATATACACATTCATTCTTGTTGCTTCTGTCCTGGAGTATTGTGCTTCATATTGTTTCTCTTTTTTGACTTCAGCAATCTGTTATACGTTAGCATAATTATATTCAATATTCGGAGATCAGCATGGCCGAAAGGATAAAGGCTCTCGTTCTTAAATATCCGGTGTGCTGATGTCGAGATAAGGAGTTAAACCCCTACACCGGTCAGTTTGACTAAAATGTTGACGTCTCGTCCTTGACTCACAGAATTAAATTACAAGTACCTCTAAAGTCTGAGAGGGTTCGACTAAGGGCAAGGGACATTGATAATAGGGAAAGTTAATCCACACACAAAAATCAGTCCAGTTTACTAGAAGTATAAGTGCGTGATTGGACTACATTTGAGTTCAAAGCGAGCTAAGAAAACCACACACAAAAAATACTCATGATCCGTCATCGAGTATTCTTCTGTTTTATTTTCAGGTGGGTTTTCCCCCAGGTTTTCCGGGGGGG